>PVLA01001242.1:319998-384546 GCA_004027455.1 Hydrochoerus hydrochaeris
TCTCCACTAAGGTTGTATTTCTGGCCTGTGTCACCTCTCGGATGAATTTTCAACAGTAGGCTCTAACTGTATCTGCCCCTTGTCTTTTCCTCCAGTCTATCTCTTCTCAGCTATGATAAAATGAAAACCAGAACAAAGCAATAACTATAAAACACAAGCCACATCACTTCCCATATCTGCACATTCCTTCTGTGGACATTGCAGATGGTTTGGAAGTTGTCTTGGTGTTGTTACTACACTACCCCATAGAGCTTAGAAGTACTTCTGCATGGTAGATGGGCAGGCTTCTGAGTGGACTTGAACCACAGCTTGTTAGTCAGAAGGGCCTGAATGATTTTTGTTGAAATCAGCAAAGGAGAGAAAGCCAAAACCAAGAAAGAGGGCTTGGCCGGGCATGGATGTTGCATGCCTGTAATCCCTGCACTCAGGACGCTGAGGCAGAAGGATTGCTGAGGGTTGGAGGCCACCCTGGGGTACATGGGAGAGCAAGGACAGCCCTAACTACATAGTAAGACCCTGTCTCAAAGGTGGGAGGGAGCTTTGTTAACAAGATGGAACTGTGTGTGTCTTGTGTATACTGCTCTCTGGTGCTCTGTGGAGCACCTGACACATATACAATGTCCTATACATATTCGTGGACTGGATAAATGCGTGTCACGAAGGACCTTGCCTAGGGCGATGGTGATCTGGTGGTAGAAAGAAGTTTTGGATTCAACTCTCCTAGCTCTCTTTGGAGGATGCTAGATTTCAGGCAAATTGACCTCTCTTGACTCCCTTTCCTCTTCTCCGACATGGAACATAACTGGGAATTAACTGAGGGCCCAAAGCCCAGCCTTGGCACATGGCAAGCACTAAACAGATGCAGCCATTATAGTCGCACCCAGCAATGGGATAGATGTGGCAGTCCAAGTGCTTGCTTCTTTCAGGGGGAAGAGAATCTAGGCTAACTATATCCATGACAATTTATCCATGTAGTTAAGAATTTGCTATTCTAGTGTGTACAAGTTTTTACAGACTTGATAAATTGGTAATACTTTTATCTTTACCCTGTGCAGACAGGAATTGGTGGTGGGTCTCACCAAGGAACTGACCATGAACATTAGCCTAACTAACTCTGGGGAAGATTCCTACTTGACAAGCATGGCTTTGAATTACCCCCAAAATCTGCGCTTTAGGATGCTACAAAAGGTAACTGTGGCAGCAGCTTTGGAATCATGCCCTCACATCTCTCCCTGGTTGCCCAGCTCCTCTGTGTGTGTGAAACCTCCTTACTGGTCTCCACATCTCCAGCCTCTTCCTGGTCTGTCCAGTAAATGGTTAGTGATTAGAGAATCCTCTCCAATTCAACTGTAGGCTGTGGGTCCATTCTCTGCCTTACAAACTTTCGGTGGCACCATTTCATAAACTCTCCTCTGCACACTGCCTTTCTTTACCAGGCTTCTGAGAGATAAATAAGATCAAAAGCCCTAAGTTATTGAGAAAAAAAAAATTGCCAGATATGGTGGCACATACCTGTAAGCCCAGCAGTCAGGGAGGATGAGGCAGGATGATCACAAATTCCAGCCCAGTGTGGGCAAACTCACCTAAACTCCACCCACCCCCAAAATGCTTTAAAAACTCTGGCTTTTCCTTTGTTGGGTAAAACACTGCAGCACACATTTCCTCATTTGCAAGGAGCCCGTAAACTTGACTTTATTGCAACTACAGGTTTGTCCCCAGTGATCTTAGGCTACATTAGCTCAAATAACATCCATTATATGAAAAAATAATGAAATTATTTTCTGTGCATCTAGAATGGAATTGGTGGTGTACAGTCCATGGGAGAATTGTTCCCTGTGTTTAGGGAATCAGATGGGGAACTGACTGAGAGGCTGATGACCATGTTTGAGCCCATGCTGGCCTTCATAAGTCTCTGTGTGTGACATTTGTGCTGATCCTAAGACCAGTTCAAATATTTCCTTCCCATCAGGATTTTACAGGGTCCTCCTGGTTGGAATTCATCTTTCTACTCCTCTCTTGGAAAAAGCCCTGAGGCATTGTATTTACATTCTTCACTTTTATATTGCTGTGCCCTCCTGACTAGCCTGAGAAAGACAGGGACCATATCTCATTTATGGTGTCCCCAGCTCCTGGCAGGGTGTATGGCATGAAGGAAGAAAATCGGTAAATGTTTGTTGAAACGGTATGAGGAAACGGAACAGTGTCTTATTCTGTGTCAACAGCCTCCCTCTCCAAACGTTCAGTGCGCCAACCCTAAGCCGGCTGCATCCATCCTGGTCATGAACTGCAAGATCAGTTACCCCATCCTCAGGAGGGCTTCAGTAAGTCTGCACTGATTGGTTGAGTCATCTTGCTGCCCTGGAGCTGCCCTTATCTACAGCCCTCTCTCTCTGGAGTCTCTCACTTGTCACTATGCTTACCATTACTGAAGCCAACCCATGGCAGTGCTTAGAACCGCTAAGTTTGCTCTGAATGGAAGGACTGGTAAAGAGGCAGTTTGAGTGTATAGCCATAGACAAAATGTTAGCTCACTGCAGAAAAGCAGAGTGAAGTTGGGGAGAGCATCAGACCAAATTCTTTGTGCTGCAGGAAAACGCCACAGTGGCTTCCTAAACCCTAGAAGGGAAACTAGAAGAGGGAATAATGTTGTCTGCCCTGCTCATTTCATATTTGCACTGTGAAGTGCACATGAAATAAAGGAATAATAATGTGTGGAAATGTGTTGTGCTATGAAAATGTGAGGAATGTAAGTTATGTTTCTTATGTATGCATAATATTAAGCAGTTGTGAGTGGTAAAAAGAGGACTCCAGTGACCATCTTTCCTCCTTGAAAACAGGTAAACATGTCAGTAGTTTGGCAGCTGGAAGAGAGTTCCTTTTCAAATAGAACAGCAGACATCACTGTGACCGTTGGCAAGTGAGTAGTTGCAGCAAACTCAGGCTGTGGCCTTGGAAATCTCCCGACCCACTAGCACCATCCAGATGCTGTGGGAGCTACAGCCTCCTTCCTGCCCAAGGAGAAGGGGGACCTCACTGAGCCCACAGAAGTATGCTGTGTCCCTACGATGACGTCTTATCAAAGATAGTGAAAACATTTTTTTTTTTTTTTGGTACGGGGGATCGAACTCACAACCTCGCGCTTTCCAGGCAGGCGCTTAAGCCACTGAGCTAAATCCCCAGCCCCTGAAAACATTCTTTTATTCACACAAAGTAAAACTATGGTATAGTGGAGTGGAATGAACTTTGCTTAATTTTGGAATAACCGCAACACCTCCATGTTTAGAGGTTTTGATACTCAAACAGGGGTAATTCTGTTTCCAGACACAATTTTTTTTGTCAAGGTAGGGTTTCACTGTGTAGATCAGGCTAACCTTGAACTCATGGAGAACATCCTGCCTCCACCTCCCAAGTGCTGGGAGTACAGACAGCTCTCCAGCCCCTGGCTCCTGGAGATTTCTGATTGTCATGACTTAGGAGGTGCATGTGGCATCTAGTAGATAGCGATGAGGGATGCTGCTAGACAATGTATAGAACAATTTAACAACAAAAAGTTATCTGACCCCCAATGTCAATAGTGTTGAGTCTGAGAAATCTTTTTGAAGTCAATCATTTCTCAAAGTGTGGTCTTCTACCGACCATTTTGCACTCTAATTGCGTATCTGAGTCTTTTCTTATCTAACATCCCCTCCACATCATGATCCTGGGAAGCCAGGATACAGAAGTAACTATTCATACGCAGCTGTGAACAAGCATTTCATTCCCAGTGCCGCTAGGGGATCGCTGGCCACAAAGACCCATAGCCTTCAGTTCCGGCATGTCTTCACTGCAGTTCTTTCCAAGTAAGTCCTCCCAAGCCTGCACCTGCGTGATCCCCACATGCAGAGGGCAGCTTCAGGGAGTCCCTCTTGTGGGTGAAAGTAGCAGTTAGAGTGGATGTGGGCAATATCCTTCTCTGAGAGGAGGCTGCTTACAATCTAGGTTCCAACACTGATCACTGTGGCACAAGATTTGGGTTCTAGAAACCCCTTTATGGTCATCAGAGAAGCAGTGCCAACTAGTCCTGATATAAAAGGGAACTGACCTGATGCTATAGAGGCAGAGAGGGGCTGTGGGGTTGGGAGGTAAGGAGAAAGTGACGCTGCTGTGAGGAGTGCTAATCAGAAATGAACCAGCCCCACTATATGCCATGCAAATACTCCACTTTATCCTAACTGTCCTGTAACCACTCTCCATTTAGAAAAACATTCAGCTTTGATTCCTATTAAGGATCTGGTTCCCTTGTCCCAGTGTATCCAACTGAAGTATTCAAGTTTATCCAAAACATGAGGAGGACCCTGAAGCTAATGTATGTCCTCTCAATTGCAGGCCATCAGTGATGTACATGAACACAAACCAGTGGCTTTCTGAGCATAAAGAATTCCTTTTCAATGTAAGTGCTTAGTCTATGCAAAACTACATCTGATAAAGAAACATGAGCTTTGACTTCCTGCTCTGGTTTTTATTTGGCAGATACATGGAGAAAACCGCTTTACAGCCAAATTCCAGTTGCAAATTTGTGTACCAATCAAATTACAAGGTCTCCAGGTTGTAACAGTGAAGAATCTGACAAAGATTCAGGTACTTAAAAGACAATTCTTTATCATGACCATATCTCTTTTCATATTGACTATGGATTCTTTTTTTTTTTTTGTACCAGAGATTGAATTCACAACCTTGTGCTTGCTAGGCAGGTGCTTATGCCACTGAGCTAAATCCCCAGCCCTGACTATGGATTCCTGAAGGTATAAAAATCACAGCTTTAGGGGCACATGTGGTACATGCCTATAATCAGTGTTCTGGAAGGCTGAGGCAGAAATGACAGATCAAGCCCAGCCTGGGCAATTTAGTGAAATCTTGTCTCAAAACAAAAATTAAAAAGGGGCTCTGGGTTTGACCCCCAGTACTACAAAAACAAAAACTAGTGATTTAGAGTAAAAAACAAGGTTAACTATGAGAAAATATTAGACATTACCATTTATGTCTAGGAGTATTGACCACTCAGGTTTTTTTTTTTTTTTTTTTCTTTTTGAGACAGGGTCTCACTATGCAGTTCAGGCTGGCCTTGAGCTCACTTTGTAGCCCAGGCTGGTCTCGAACTCACAATGATCCTCCTGCCTCAGCCTCCCGGGTGCTGGGATTACAGGCATGAGCCACCATGCTCGGCTCTCAGATCATTTTTTTTTTTTTGATGAAAAATAAGCAAAAATTCAAATGTTATTAGCAATCATAGAGTAATTTATTTCCCCCTTTGAAAACTGCTCTGTTTCTATGTGCCTGATAAACATGACATTTCTCATACCCTTGTAATCTACTTTTGCTTTTTTTTCCACTCTAGTTTCTTTCTTGGTCTCTGCTTTGCTATAACCTCCCTGTTTTCAGTTATTCTTCATTCTCTTCCTCCTTTCTAAAGCCAGTCTTGATACCTAAAGCAACAGGATCAGTATAACAGCTAATGCCAGGGCTGGACCCTGCTGACAACTAGAAGATTTACAAGTTGTAAGCACTTACTTTCATATGTAATGTATTCACTTATTTCTTCTTAGAGCCTAAGCTCCCTCTAATAGCTGAACTGGGGGTAAAAGAGAGAAGTAGACAAGTAATTGACATAATGCACATACCAATTGGGTGCTGTGCATGGCACATCAGTAAAGGGGCTGAGGAGGCAAAACCTGAATGCAGAGCAATTTAGAGAAGTCCTCCATAGATGTAATTTATTTTTAAGAGCATTTGTTAACAGCACATTTAATAATTTCAACAAACATTTTTTCCATTTGAAAACAGAATTGTTTGAAAAGCTGGTTGGAAACATAAGAATGGAAATTCTACCTCTGCCCTGGTCTAGAGATGGAGACTAAAAACAATACTGGAGGCTTCAAGATCAGTGCCCTCTGCCTTTGGGGCAGTAAGACATAGTTTTGCTTACCGAAATAGACTGTGTTGGCAGAGCAGGTCAGTGGCGGAGCTGAAGTTAAGCACTGTTTTATAGAAATACTGGATCTTTCTCTTCATTTGCTTTAAGGCAGGGGAGTTACATTTTTTCTTAAAGGTCATGGCATTCAGGATCTTGTCTGTGAGGTAATGTATCCAGAGCACATTATTATAAGGGTGATATTCACACCAGCAGTTGTTGTTCTCTTTCCTCATCAGCCTGTAGATCTCAAACTGGTAGTCACCTTTACCTGTAAATAGGTCCTCATCCGTAGAAATGTCACAGAAAACCACAATCCCATCCAGCTCTAAGCGTGACAGTGTGTAGTCAATGATGTTGACTTGCAGCCCACAGGTAGGGATTGTACTTGTCTTCCCATTGAGGGTGTAGTGGAGCTCTTTTAGGTTGGTTTTCTTTAGGAGCACATTCCCCCAGTGTAAGTCTCGGTGCTCAAAGCGCAGTGATGACTCTGCCACTGCAAGGGATGCTGTGATCTGGTGTAGAATGCTCTTTGCAGTAACTATGGAGGGCAAGTTTCTTTGCCTTTGCTCTAAGTCAATACCACCAAACTCAAATTCCAGTATAATAAAGAGTTGGTCTTCCTCAAAAAAGTCAGGTCGGTCATTTGCAGATCCTTTGGTTGAGTTATAGTGATCCCAAGCTTTAAGCAGCAAGGGAGGGTAAGAACCTTGAACACAATGTACTGAGTTCAGCCCAATAAAGCCTTCTGTACGGTTGGACACCCCCTTAGATAAAAGGCTCAACTCTTTGGAGATGATAATCTCTGGTAAGATTTCCTTGAAAGTTTTCTGATGGGATCCATTCACTAAACCTGCTCCTTCAATAGCAATGATTTTTAGAGCTACAGGTGTGTTATCAGTAACTGTTTGAAACACTTCACCAAAAACCCCTTCCCCAATCTTCTCACAACGTTCCAGTTTTTCCTTGCAAAGGCAGTAACTAAAGGGGATAGGACCTTCCTGATTGCATTCCCCATAAACCTTTTCAGCATCAGTTGCCATTTCTTCTGCAACATACAGACTCCTTAGGGGGCTTAGCAAATACATAGAAGAGGAGTGCCAAGGGTTCAGAGCACTATTTGTTCTGTTCATGGCAGAAGGGCTTAAATTTTCTGATATGAGGGACCCACAGAGAGAACTGGCAATGGTATAGTTGCTGCCCACCTCTGAAATATCAGTCACAACTTTTTTCTTGTGAAAACTGAAGGAGGCCTTGGTTTTAACCCAAGAACAAGCCTTCAGAGGAGTCAGGTCCTGAGATAGGCATAAATCCTTCCCAGTCTTCTGGCCCTTTTTAAACTGGTGGTAATGGAAGGGGGACTTGTCCACTTCTTGATGTTTCCTCTTCTGGCTTAGCCCAGTTCTCTTAGGCCTGCTGATTTTCCCAGGTACAACTAAGTCCCTGCAACCACTGGCCTCCTCGCAGTCTTTCCGGATGGTGCGCTGACACCGCAGCTTCTGAAAAGCACCCTGGTCTCTGGTCCTCTTCTTACCTGTGCTTCTTAGGTCTAAGCTCTCCTGCCTGTTTCTTGTCAGTTGTCTTTCACAACTGGACTCCTTCATATTTTCCCCATCTGTCCCAAATTCAGAATCCTCAGAGTTTCCAGAGTTCATGAGGCTAAAGAGAGCTGACCTGAGGCTGGCACGAGCTCGGCGGATGATCCTGTTGTACCCGCCTCCTCTTGATGTTTCCTGGGAGTAGGGCAGCGATGCTTGGCCTTGCGAGGCTGCCGGGACGGGGGAACCGCTCGTGACAGTAGAGGCTGCATCCGGGGCGGAGAAGGAGCTGATGGAGATGATACTCTCTCTTGGCTCGGGCGGCAGGATGTCGGTCGAGGCAGAAGCGCTGAACAGGGAGGCACTGGTGTCCGGCTCGTCGCCGTCCCTGGGCTGGCTGCACACGCTAAGGTCCGGGCTGAAGTGGTCCAGGTGGTTGCTGGAGAAAGGCGGTGGTCGGAGCGGGCCGCAAGGGGTGCTGTACTTCTGTGGCGGCCGAGGTCGCAGCCTTAGGTGTCTGGGAGTCGCGGTCAGCGTTGGCCGGTCCTTGGAGTCTCTGCCGCCAGGACGCCTCCGCCTCCGCCTTCGGCTGACAGGGCTGCCGGGGAAGTCAGGGTCTTCAGGATCGTCGGAAGCAACACACTGCGAGGGGCTGCTGCCGGTGTCGCTGCTGCTGAATAAATGTTCCTGGTCCTGTGGCTGAAACCATTGTGCGGCTGTCCTGCCCGACCGTCGCCGCCGCGGTCTCCCGCCGCCAGCAGCCCCATAAGTCCGGAACAGCCGGAGTGACGCCGCCATTGCCTGGCGGAACCCGCCGAGCAGTTCAAATTCAAACACCGCGAGACTTCCACACGCTTGCCTGCGGGCTCCTAGCTTCCGGTTTTGCACATGCGCAACACGCTAGTTCGTACGGAAGCCGACCAGGGCCATTTTGTTTTCTCAGTTGGTTGTGAGATTGGCTCTCATTTCAGGTCTCCACTGAGTGCAACCAGAGTCAGGAGAGTGCATGTGGGAGCGATTCAGTTCAGGTGAGCGTGGCCGCCGCGAGAGATTGAGAAAGGGATTGAGGAGGGCCTTGAGCGGGTGGCAGGAGAGATCAGGTGGCTGCTTTTCTGAGGTTCCTCTGAAGCCCCCAACGTCTTCCTCAGTGGGTCGCATTTGCCAGAGTGAAGGCTTTCCTGGGGCCAGGGTGATTGCTCAAACTGTCCACACGCTCTGCCCTGGGACCTTATGGTACTTGGTGTCCTAAACATTAAAAATGTCAGCCTTTTCTCACAGAGGGAGATTTAAGCAAACTACTTACACATGGATTTTCTAGCATGTGGAAGAGTGGCATTCAGTGAGCTGTGCCATCACTTCGGTTGAAGAAAATGTTACCGTGGCTGCAGAGATCTCCTTGGGTCACTTTAAACAGGTACTTGAGACTGAACTGCTCCCTCTACACAGGTTAATAGCATCTAAAGTGGAACACATTCAAAATAGGTCTCTTCCACCTTCTGTCCTAGTCTGCTCCTTAGACAGTTACTGGGGCTACCTTCAGTAGGTAATTTACTCCTGTTGGGTACTAGGAACTCAGAATTACCAATGAGCCCCCCCTTTTCTACATTCCATATTTATTCCAGCGGCAAGCCCTGCTGTTCTACCTCCAGAATAAATCCTAAATCATTCACTTCTCTGCATCTCTACTACTACCGTTGTAATTCAGGCTACCCTTTCCTGCTAGGGATATGCCCCTTGCACCCTTGGAACTACTTTTCTTGCCTCTGCTTTTCTCATACCTTCTACAAATAATTCTTCACATAACAGTTATACATCTTCTAAAAACAAACATAAGATTATGCTACTTCCATGCTAAAATAAGTATTAATAAGATAAAGCAAAAAGTGAGTTTGAACATACTTAGAGTAAACTCCATACATTTTTTCCCCCCATAGACTGCAGAGCTCTACATGATCTGGTCTCTGCTTGATTCTTTAACTTTGTCTCTTTGTACTCTTCTTTCTTTCCTCCTGCATTTCTTATAGCCCAGCTGTTCTGTTTCCGGACATAGGACCTTTGTAATTGCTATTTCTTTGCATAACATTATCCTCCCAAATCTTGATATGGATAGTTTCTTATATTTCGCTCAAATGCTATTTTCTTAGGCCTTTCCTGATCACTTATTATAAAGTGGGAACTAGTGATCAAGTTTCATATCTTGCCATCATTTGGAGAGCGCGGTGAGGTTTGAGGAAATAGCAATTGGGTAGAGAAAAAGGAGCATGGACAAAGGGATTTTTTTTAAAAGCATTGTCAACTGGTTTTGGGTTGAGTGTGTGGCATGAGGTAGAGGGTAAGGGAAAAACTGAGGAATAATAGCACATTTCTTTCTTGAGGTAACTGTGTCAATGCTGAAGCTATTAATGAAGCTAAGGAAACAGAAGGAATGTGTTTAAAGGGACAGATGGCGAAGGCTGTTCAGAAGCAGTGAGTCCGTGTCTAAAATGTGTTTTGTTTTCCTCCCTCCCCCCATCTTCTAGTTACTAAGAGATATAACTGACCTACAGGTCCTTGGTGAAATATCTTTCAACAAAACTCTGTATGAGGGACTGAAAATGGAGAACCACAGAACTAAGGTAACCACTGGCTGTTTTCTGGTTTGTGCCTAGCCATTGAGCCCCTGCACAGACACCTGTCTTCCTCATTTCTGACCTTGGCTCTGCCACCAGCAGCCTTTGCAACTTGGAGTAGGTCAGTTTGTGCCTCAACTTTTCACCTGTGAAATAAGGCAACTGAATAAAAAGACTGAGCTGAGGAGGTCTAAATTTTGTTTTGACTCAGGATCAAACTCAGGACCTTGTGCTTGCCAGGCAGGCACTTGTGCAGCTGAGCTAAACCTTAGCCCTGAGGAGGTCTAAATTGAAATAACTAGGCTGGAATCAAGAGCACTGTACACTTTGATTTGAAAATTTATTGATTTTGAAAAATATGTAGGAAATAATATTGGAAATATTTCCTAAGTAAGAAATTATTTTTGTACCGATTAAATATCTTCCCAGTATGTAATGTCATTGTTTTGTTACAGTATTAAATAATTTTAATACTCAAGAATGCGTAATTCTTTTGTAAGACTTTGACTACATTCTAGAACTCTTGAAGTCTATTTTGCCAAAGTCTGACCAAAATCTGACTGATATCTTTGGTCTGTGGGCTGACTGCTCCTGAGTATATTACCCTCAATTTACATTCTTGTTGACACTTGCCTGTTCATGCTGCCCGTTTCAGAGGTGATCTGTGAGCTCCTGAGTTAGGCATCTTTCTTCACTAGAGAAAATGTCAGGAGTGTACACCTGGATTGATAAATGTTAAATACTCAGTTTTTCATCCTGGAGGAGGTTGAGAAAGAAACAATTCTCTAGACATATCAAAATAACATTTTCTTTTATTTTGAAATATTTCTAATACAGAAAGTGATATGAAAGAAATAGAAGTACCTCATTATTGCACTGCTTAGATTGTTTTAAAAATAAAAGCTATTTTTATATTTCTCATTTTACTGATACTTTCATTTCTATAGCATAATGCCTCAAAATTCCTTTGAATTTAATATCCTAGCAAAATATTCCACATCTTTTTCTTTCTTTCTTTCTTTCTTTCTTTCTTTCTTGCTTGCTTGCTTGCTTGCTTGCTTGCTTGCTTGCTTTCTTTTTTTTTTTTTTTTTGGTACTGGAGATCACACTCATGACCTTGTACTTGAGAGGCAGGTACTTAGGCCGCTGAGCTAAATCCCTGGCCCTCTGGAAAAATATTCAATAGTTCCTGCCAATAAACATGTGACTTGAAACTATTCTATGAGCCAGAGTACAGTTGTGCACATCTGTAATCCCAGGACTAGGAAAGACTGAGGCAAGAGGATCCTGGAAAGCATAGTGAATTCAAGACCACCCTGGCATACATAGCGAGACCCTGTCTCAGAAAACAACACAAAACAAAAAAAACACCCCAAAACAAATAGCAACAAAAACAAAACCTAATCAATGACTGTAAATATCTGTGCATCCAAATCCATGTCAAGTGCAAATAAAGGCAAAGTCCATCTAATGAACCATGAGGACGTGTGATGTTTATCTAGGGAAGAAAGCCGACTCTTACCCTCTTTTGTTTTTCTTTTTCTTCGGGGATCAAACTCATGACCTGGCACTTGTCAGCAGGTACTTATACTACTGAGCTAAATTCCCAGCCCCTTCTTTTCTATTTTTGAGACAAGGTCTCTTTATGTAGTTCAGACTGGCCTGGAACTCACTGTGTGGCCCAGGCTGGTGTCAAACTGATGGCAGTCCTCCTGCCTCAGCCTTCTAAGAGTGCTGGGATTACAGACATATGCTACCATGTTTTGTTTTTTAAATTTTAAAAAATATTCATTTATTATTTTATTTCATTTGTTTTATTGTGCTATGGTCTGCCTCCTTTGATCCTTGTGTTTTGGGTGATGGCTTCCCTCATGGCTGGTTCAGAGTTAGCACATCTCAAGTGCTACACAAGTTGAGTTACCCTTATCCAAAGTGTTTGAGACCAGATCTGTTTTACATTTCAGGGCTGGGGATATAGCTTAGTGGCACAAGTGCCTGCCTAGAAAGCTCAAGATCTTGAGTTTGATTAGGTACCAAAAAAAAAAAAAAAAAAAAAAAAGATTTCAGAGGTTTGGATTTTGGAATGTTTGTAGATTTTTCCAACTGAACATCCCTAATCTGAAAATCTGGAGCCAGGCTTGGTGGCATACTCCTGTAGTCCCATTACTTGGGAAGCTGAGGCAGGAGGATAGTTGTAAATTCGAGACTAGCCTGGACTACAAAGTGAGCTCAAGGCCATCCTGAACTGCATAGTGAGACCCTGTGTCAAAAATACAAAAAAAAAAAAAAAAAAAAAAATCTGAAATCTAATTTAGAGCCTGTTAGATTTGGATGTCTGGAGTAAGGATGATCAACTCGTATTTTCACATGAAGAGATGCTTTTAGGAATAGCGAAAAGCTCCTGGGAGCCCTCCCTTATATCTTATTAGTAAGAGCTGGGTCTTGTTTCAGTCACTAGCAATGGAGAACAGTTGTGTCATGATTATCTTAGACCAGTGAGAATTAGCTTAGACCAAAAGAGGAAGTGGCTGGGGGTGGGGGCTCCCCTTTAGTGTGTGCCACAAGCAGGATATCTCTCTGTTCTGTTTCTCTCCTAACCTCTACCAGGGAAGCTTGGGCTCACTTTTGGGAACCTGTGCACTTTGAAGAGGAAAAAAGGGGGAAGACATTGAAGAAAGGATTCATTGCCTCCACTCAAATGTGGCCCGATATGTCACTGCCACCTTGGGACTGCTTTTCGTCAGTCTTGTCCCCCTCCCCCAACTTGTCACTTTTCTGCAGAAGTCAAAACTGGCTCTCTGTTCTTCCTTCTGCTCTGATGCTTTGATGCCTCTCCATTCTCAGGCCCACTCCCCATTCTCCAGAATTCACTATTGAGATCAGTTACCTATGAGCTAGATGGATTCACCAGTGTTTATAACATAACTGAAAGAGGCCTTGGGTCAGGATGTAGCTCAGTGGCACAGTGTCTACCAGAGTTCTTTCCTGGTACAAAAAAAAAAAAAAAAAAAAAGAGAAAGAAAAAGCCTCATGTGTAAATTGTGTAACTCCCTATCCTATGGAGAAATTTTTCCAAAGCATCTTAATCTTGGTGCCTAAACATATGCATAAAAGGAACTCAATGCCTTGGGCAGCAGAGCAGAGCAGGGTTTTTTTTTTTTTTTTTTTTTTTTTTTTTTTTTTTGGGTTTTTTTTTTTTTTTTTTTTTTTTTTTGTATATTCTGGAAATAATGTCATGTTAGCCTTCCAATGTTTTTCTTCCTTTTCAAAGTTGTTTTAACGATTTCAAGTCTTAGATTTTTCTGTCAATTTTAGAAAAACTTGCCATAAAAAAATGAATTTTCATTAGAATTACATTATTAGATCAGTTTTTGGAAAATTGTTATCTTCAAGTGTTTCACCTTAAAATGTTTTTTGGAATCTTTAATTTTCTCTGTAATGTTGTCTAGTTTTCTATATATAAGTCTTGTAAATTTGGGGGTGAGATGTATCACTATTTCATATTTTAATACTCTTGTAAACAATGTGTTTTGCTTTTTGTTTGTTACCATGAAGTGGAAGTACAGTTGCTTTTCAATAAACTTTAATTAAAGAAAGAAAGAAAGAAAGAAAGAAAGAAAGAAAGAAAGAAAGAAAGAAAGAGGATCCAGGCTGGCTTAGAACTCACCAAGCAGCCCAGGCTGGCTTGGAACTCGTGCTCCTCCAGGCAAGCAGTTGTCTCGATGGCCGTCTGACCCTACCTAAGTTCTGACAATGTGCTCTGGTTACAGCCTGGGAGAGCCACATCTCAGTGGAAAGCACCTCCCCTGAGTTTTCCAGCTGAGTGAGAGGAGATTAGTGTCCTGAAATTGAGAAAATCTTTGGAAAACAGAACTTGAAGATGACTTTTAATAGAACTCCACAAGTACTACACATGGATATAATTTTTTATTTTATTACCATGTCTCAGTACCTTTACTGTATATTTCTTGGGAATATATATTAATTTCAGGGAAAAGTATATTACCAAAGACTCTAGGGTTTTGTGCAAAATTTTTAAAAAAGCTGTCAGAACAGAGTTAGAAAAGACTGGTGTTATTTAAAATAAGTCATCACTTTTAAGATAATGAGTGTAAGGCTCAGGGGTGTGCTGGTGCATAGCTGGATACAGAATCTTGATTTTCTGTCTCTGGTGCCATGGGATCCTCTTTCAGACTGTGAGAGCATCTTTAATACAAGGTCACACTCTTGACAGACCTACCTTTTCTAGAGAAGAGACCAGAATGGTTTCTTATAAAAGATTTTCATCACCAAATGATTTTAGATTATTTAAAAGCTGCATCAGGGGATGTTTAGCTTTTAGCTTTACTGCCATTGGTCTTGATCAATACATAGGTTGTTGCAAAGTCTTTGTATTTTGCTCTGTAAAGTAACATGGAAATGTTTTCTCCATTGCTGTGTATGATTGATCAGATGATCTTTTCGTCTTGTCTAGATCACAGTCATCTTCCTGAAAGACGAAGTGTACCATTCTTTGCCTGTCATCATTGGAAGCAGTTTTGGCGGCCTTCTGGTTTTGATCGTGATTATAATCATCCTGTTCAAGGTCAGTTCTGCTCATTGTGTTTGTAAGGGCAGGAGAGGGCTGGGCTCTGGATTTGGGAACAGTAGGGTTAGGCCATACATAGAACAGCCAACATCCAACTTAGAGCATTTGCCCTGGTCTGGTTGCCTCTTTTCCTGATTGCTTAAACTGTTCACCCCACTTAGGCAACTTAGTTTTCTGTCTGAAAAGACAAAAATCCAACTGAAGTATGTTAATACAGAGAGATCTTCCTCAAATAGATCTATGGTGTTTTCCTTTTTACATTCTTTTCTTGTCTACCCATGTCTTAAAAGTTGCTCTACTCTCTCGTCTCTACCCTGTTCCTCTCCATCCCTAAGTTTTACTCTTTCCTCTAGACAAGTGAAATAGTTCTCTAAATAGATTCAGCCTTTCTGCATGTGTGCAGGCTGCTCTGCATTGCCAGGAGTGCCCCTCTCCACGTTTTCACCTCACTGTAGAGCCTCCTGGATCCTCTGGGTTAGGTTGTGCGCTTGTCCTGTGAGTTCCTTTCTGGAAACCTTTCCAGGTGGCACTGGCTGTATCATAATCACTCCTTTTCCTGCTAGATTCTGAGCTTCTTGCTGTAGGAGCGTGTACTTTCTTTCTATGCTCAGCGTGGTAGGCAGTACTGAGTATTCCTACATAAATAAGGCTGTATCCACTATAGCCAGAACTATACTTCTTTGCAGAATTAGTAAGGGTAAAAAGGTTTACATTCTGTGGGAGTTCACAGGAAGCTGGGAAGTTAGTTCTGATGAGGAATAAGCACCTGGAAAGACACAGAGGAGGGATCTGGAAGGACTGACTTTCGGGGAAAGACTCAGAAGAGGGGAGGAAAAGGGAGGAGAAATAAGGAGGAAACAAGGAGTATCCACAGGCTGTTTAGACAACAGTCAGATTGATAGTTTTCTAAAACAAATGGCTCTTCTAAGCCTGTAATTGGGCTTCCCCTCCCTTTGTTTCAGTGTGGCTTTTTTAAAAGAAAATATCAACAGCTGAACTTGGAGAGCATGAAGAGGGCTCAGCTGAAAGTAGATGATCTGCTCACAGAAGGAAATTAGGATCTGCATCTTCATCGTTTGGGATCCTTGGACTTCTAGAAGTTTGGTGTTGTCCTGGTTACTTTTTCCTTAGGATGACCAAGAACAGCACTGAATAAATTGTAGAATATTATTTTTAAATCACACATTGTCCTACAAGTATCTGTGCATTGTCAAAAAAGGAAACTTGGGAAACATTTGATATTTAAGTAAATGTTTTCTTTACAATTTTGCCTTAAGTATGCCGATATTCTTTATGATTTGCAGTAAATCCTGATATCTGATAGGCCAAGTTTTCATTGTTATATTTTTAAACATTGATTGCATTCTTTCAGATCTATTTTAGTGTTCATTTTCCAGATTTCCACAAGAAACCATTTGGAGTTTAAGTGTACAGGTTAAATTGGGAAAAATTGGTATCTTTACAATGTTGTCTTACCCAGAAATATAGCATTTCTCTATTTGATGAGGTTAAGAAAAATATAGTGTGCTACAAGATTTATTGTGTTCTTCAGAGAGGCTTTAATTTGTGAAGAGCCTTATTTTCACAAGTCTTAACTTATGACCTTTATTTTTCTCTGTCTATAACAAAGGTGTTGATAAATTAAGACCTCGGTGGAGAACATGATAAACCCTTGCAGCAGATTGTGTTTTTATATACTTTTTTGAATCCAAGCCTAGGCTGCACCTGCAGCCCTATTTGCTTCTTTATTGTGGTTTTTTTTTTTTTTTTTTGTACCAGGGATTGAACTCACAACTTCACACTTGCCAGGCAGGCGCTTATGCCACTGAGCTAAATCTCTGGCTGCTTCTTTATTAATGGAAGTCTGATAATTACCCTACTTTGAAAATAGTATGAGTTAAAATGTATTTAGTACTTGCAATAGCTCTAATACAATGCAAAAATTTATTTCTATTCATATCCAGATTATAGGTACAAAGGTTGTTGCCTACATTTGTGATTGAATAAGATACTAAATTTTAATCAAAGTATAGTTGTCTTAGTTACTCTTTTTATTTCTGAGACAAAATGCCCAACACCAACAAGTTAAAAGACTAAAAGCAAGTCTTTGGCTCACAGTTTGTAGAGGTTTTGGTGCATAGTCAGCTGGCTCCAAGAGAGGCTGGCATGGCAGAGGGGGATTACAGAAGAGAAATAGTTCATGGCCAAGCAGGCAGGAGGTCACAGAGCAACAAGCTTCCCTTTCCCTTTGGTCCAGTCCAGGCTACATGGCTTTGGGTAGAGCCACCCACACCCAGGGTGGGGCTTCAATTATCCACACCCAGAACTATGCTAAAGCAATCAGTGGGCTAATTTAGCACCACACACCCTTAATTCCATTATCACTTACCCTAGAAGGAGCCAGCTCCAAAAAGCCCTTTGAGGGGATATCTAGATTCAAGCATAACAATAGTAAAAGGAAATGCATGAATTTCCCCAGGGTAATCTTACAGATCTCCCATTTAGTATGCTCTGATGCCTTTTAAGAAAGCATGTCTTAATGGGCTTTGCACCTTTGCCATCACTCCAGGTGATGATGCTGTTTTATGGCAGAAGAAACAGTTTGCCTTAGGCCACAAGGCAGAGCCATTTATTCCTATAAAAGTTTTTTGGATTCCAAGTCTAATTTTACACAAAAGTTCGTTAAAGTCTGAGCAAGACCTGGATGACACCTCCTGAGAGCAGTGATGATTTAGCTTGCTTGGCAGAAGAATGGCTCGTGTAGCTCAACTGTCCAGGTCCCTTTGCCCCATCATGGAAGGTTCTGATGCACCAGCTTGGCCTCCACCTGGGAATCTGCTTTCTTGGCACTACAGGTGGTTTTGATGTATGAGCAACGTTCTATGAGATACCGGTTGCGATGTTAGAGTTTGTGCATCTTACTGTACTTTGTTAGTGGTAGCTCTTACATAGATTTGGCATCTTGATGACTAAGTTACTTCAGGAGACAAATTTAACTTAATTCTCTGGTAGAATGATCTGTGTTGAAATCTCTGAATATACACACAAAAATAAAAGTCTTGGTCACTACCCCAGATACTTCAAACGTACAGGCTAGAGGAATCTCATTCACTCAGTCTTTGTCTTTCTACAGTCCTCAACAGCTGTCTACTTTGTGAAGGTTCTTTGATGATGCATATTAATAAAGCCCTTTCCTGTTCTCATAGCCTATTCAGCAAATAAAATATCTCCCAACTGTTGCAGCAAGAGAGAAAACAATGGAGTCTCAGATTGTACAGATCCTGCCTTATAAGAATGTAGAAAAGATGAAGAGATGCCTGCAAAGTGTGAAGGTCTGAAATCAGCCTGGGCGATGGCACGGAGGTTGGGAAATACAGCACCTGTGTCCATTTGTCTGAGGCCAGGTGTGCGTTATGGGCTGGAAAGTGAGGTGGGAGCAGTGTATCGAGTAAGACTCTGCCTATGAATTGTAAAAGGGAGCTCTGGCAGCCCCGTACACCGTGATACTTTATATGAGGATTTCCTGACTGTGCCAGTCCCTGAACAGAGCAAGGGATACGGCTGAGAAGCTATGCAAGGTATCAGGGGACAGTCTGCACAGAGCAGGAGAAAGAAGAAGGGTTTTGCCCTGAGAGGGCCAACCAGTCATTGCCTGGGGGGTTTGGTTGACTACAGTTTGAATCTTTATTCTTTATGGTGTCCAGTGAACTAACATTCAACTCTGCTGTTCTTATGTGGTTGATACCTTGGTAATTTTTGCTCAGATTTGATTTTGGGAGCTAAGTAATAAACACCAAGCCATCAATTAAGATGGGTTATGGAGGCAATGGCAGTCTTTCCACAGAGAGGCGCTTTCTTTTCCTGTTGACTGTATTTAAACAACATTAATAAATAATGCATCTGCTAGTTTTTATGTGGGTCAGAAATATCTATTAATGGAATATGTTTGTCGTAGCAGGACTGCTCAGAGCAAAAGGTAAGTTAGAGGACAAATTGACAAAAGCCTTCCTTCCATGCCATTCCTTTCTCATATCTGTCTCTGGGCCACCGAGGGCGCATGCTTTTTTTTTTAATGGTACAGGGGTTGAACCTAGGGCTTTTGCACTGAACTAATCCTCATGTCAACCCCCCTTTTATGATTGATTGATAGATTTTTTTTTTTTTTTGTCTTTTTGAGACAATTTCACTATGCAGTTCAGGCTGGCCTTGAACTCACAGAAATCCTCCTGCCTTGGCCTCCCAAATTTTGGAATTATAGGGCTGAACCACCATACCTTACCAAGAGCTACATTGTTTTGTGAGATTTGTATTTTCTTTATTTCTATCTTGTTTGCTTTAATTTTGTAGAGAATATTTTGAGTTTCTGAGCCTCTAAGACTTTCACACTCCTAGGGCTGAGGGAAAAGGGAGTGCATGCATCTCTGAAGGTTGCAGAGTAACCAAGTGACATCTCCAAGCCACCTGCCTGCAGCTGACATTTTGCCTCTTAATACCCCCTCAGCTCATCGCCTAGCAAAATGAGAGTTCTTGATTGAAGGGCAATTCTGTCTCTAAAGGTCCCTTCTATTATGATGTCCTTTCTTCTTTATAATTGATAGAATCTTTAGGAGAAGGAGGAGAGAAGGGCATGGAGAAAGGCTGGAATCTGTGACAAAGGGCCCGTTCCTCCTGCAGGTTGAGGTCCCAGCCCGTGCCCTTGGAGCCTGGGAGGGCTCTGTCTGAGGATCCACCATAGATTTTACTGGAGACGTTCCCTGGACTCAGCAGAGCAAGGTGGGCCTGGGAGTGTTCAAGTCACACAGAACAGTGGATTTAAAATGTGGCAAACCTTAGGACAAAGTGAGATGATATAAAAACAAAATGCCCTTTGAAAACCTGTCCTCTGAATTTCCATCATTTCATGCATGTACCTAAATCATCCAACTAGATCTGGATTTATTGTGGCCCAAAACTTTACTATTGGCATGATGGTGGACGCAGCTAGCCTTTTAGGAAAAATCAGTGTAATAGTGGTACTGACCACGTAGGGTGCTCATAAGCATGAAATGAGTCCCTCCACATAAGGGATGTAGAGCTGTGTTTTGCATGCAGTGAGTGCGAGAGGTATTTGTTATGGTAATGGTGGCAAAGATCTTTTTTTTGGGGGGGCATGTTAGGAATGCATGTTTTTTAATTTAGAGAAAAAAAGCAAAACAGAAAAAATGGTAGAAATAGTGGAGAATTAAAAAATAAGTAATCACTAGTTGATAAATTACATATTGTTATCTTAGAAGTAGTTGCTCAAGTTACAGAATCAAAGCATAAAAAGTAGACACTCAATGACAGTACAAACCTTTCTGTTTGATGAACTAACAAAAACTTAGTAGTATGGTTATCTATCCTGCACACTTAAACATACAGTTATATCCTTTAGAGCACTTTCCTTCCCTTTCATTATTATAATATCTATTATACATTTTGGATCTTACCACTCTTTCAGTTTTTTCTGGATCTTATTACTCTTTCAGTTTTTTCCTTGGTTTTGGAAATGACCTTGACTGAGGGCTGGGGGTGTAGCTCAGCCACACAGTACCTGCTGGAAATGTTCCTGGCTTGGAGTTTATACAAAGGTAAGAAACAGAGCATTCATTTTCCTCTTTTCCCCATGGGCACAATGGGGATTAAGCATGAATTCTGGGGGGCAGGGAGTAGCCCCGGTCAAGTGGAGATAGAATGCAACTAGTTGGGGGCACTGCTAGGACCTGTTTTTCACACTACTTTGCCCGTGACCCACAGGAAGAAATACTTCCACATGATAAGGTCATGCAGGCATACACTTGAAATAACAGCTTCTGAAATAAAACTCACTCTCAATTTGTAAACATTCTGATACTTTTTTTTCTCTCTTGCTTTTTAAAAATATAGTGTCTTTGTTACTTTTTCAGTTGCTGAGACAAAATATTTCACACAAAATTAGAGGAGGAAAGGTTTATTTAGGTGTATTGTAGACATTTTGGTCTATGATTGGCTGGCTCCAAGGCAGGGTGTCATGGCAGATTGATATCTAAGAGGAGAAACAGTTCATGGCAGGCAGAAGGCAGCAAAGCCAGCAAGGGAACTTAGCAACTTCTTTCTGCCCCTTTTATATTTTTCCAGGCTACTGGGGAATAGGGCAGTGCCAAATCAATCAAGGAACTGATTTTGTAA
Source organism: Hydrochoerus hydrochaeris (assembly GCA_004027455.1). Lineage (NCBI taxonomy): Eukaryota > Metazoa > Chordata > Mammalia > Rodentia > Hydrochaeridae > Hydrochoerus > Hydrochoerus hydrochaeris. Next base: position 340,867 of record PVLA01001242.1, read on the forward strand.
TCATGCACCCTTAATCCCGGCATCTAGATTTAGCCACCTCTGAAAAAGCCCACCTATGACCACATGAAGTTTCAGGGGGACATCTAAATAGAGGTCATAACATAGGCAGAATTAAGTGGGCGAGAAAGGGGTAAAGGAAGAGGGAAAAAGATGATGAACAGAGGGAAAAGGAAAAAGGCTTCTTTTGTCTTGGTGAATATAATTACATTTTTATTTTATTTGTATATTTTGCAGTTCATGTAGTTTACAGTCATTGTGGAGAGTGGTTCCATGCACATGGTACACCATGATTTGTTTACAATTTCTCTATCCCATTTCTCGTTCTTGTTGATATTAATCTTAGCTCATGTTGTGACATATAATATTTACATTAATTGAGGTTATTAGGTTCCTATATATGGCACATCTTTATTCTCTTATTTCTCCTTCCCCTCCTCACCCCTCTCCCTTGTTCCCCTTGACCACTTCCCAATTGCAAGAGATTCAGCTTGTTGTCCCTTTCTATCTGTCCTTTGTCATTTTCTTAGTTTGTAGTTTTCCTCACTCAAATGAAAGGCACTATGTGATATTTAAGCTTGTGTGTCTGGTTTATTTCACTCAACACTATTTTCCAGCTTCATCCATTTTCCTACAAATGCCTCAAATTTGTCATTCTTTACAGCCATGTAGTATTCCATTATATATGTATACCACAGTTTCTTTATCCAATCATCTGTTGATGGGTATACAGGCTGCTTCTGGGATTGGGCTCCTAGGAACTGTGCTGCTGTAAACATTGGCATGCATGTGGTGCTGTAGTGTGATGACTGGAGCTCTTTGGGGAAGATACCTAGCAGGGGGATTTCTAATTTTAGTTCTTTGAAAAGTCTCCGTATTGATTTCCATAATGGTTGTACTAGTTTGCATTCCCAGCAACCCACCAAAAATAAAAGAAGGTTCTTTTATCACCACAGCCACAGCAGCATTTATTATTACTCGATTTCTTTTTTAAAATTTAATTAAGTTTACTGGTACAATTTACGTATATACAATGATCACATTCATCATAGGGATTTTGTACCTGTAAATAATATATCTTGATTTGTCTTTTATTCCCCACCCTTTAACCATTCTTCCCCTCATCTTTGGTTCCATTTTATCCTTCTTTTCCCTTCTTTCCTTTCCCCTTCCCCCTCCCTAATTCTCCTTTCCTTTCCAGCAGTTTCTTTCCATTTCACTGTATCTCTTGTACAGTTTGGTTCTTATTTATGTTTTCAGTTTCTCACACCAGTGGGACTGCGATATTTACATGTGTGTGTCCAATCTACTTCATTTAAGAGTATGGTCTCAAGGTCCATCCACTTAGCAATAAATGTCTCAAGTTTATCCTTCTTTATGGCAGAGTAGTACTGCATTCAATGATTGATGGGCATTTGAGTTGTAGGTTGATTCCTAAGTATTTCATTGTTTTGGATGCTACTGTGAAAGGTGTCATGACCATAATTTCTCTCTCAGTGAGTTTGTTGTTTGTGTACAGGAATGCTATTGATTTTTGAGTACTGACTTTGTATCTAGCTACACTTCTGAATTTGCCTATTAGCTCTGCTAGTCTTTTGGTGCAGTTTTTGTGGTCTTCCATGTAGAGTATCATGTCATTGGTAAGTAATGGTAATATAACTTCTTTCTTTCCTATCCTTATTCCTTTTATTTCTCTTTCTTATCTAATTGCTCTGGCTAAAGTTTCCAGAACTGTATTGAATAGGGGTGGTGAGAGCAGACATCCTTGCCTTGAAAATGAAAGCTTTAAGTTTTTGTCCATTTACTATGATGTTGGCTGTTGGTTTTTCATAAATGAGATGGATTATCAGATTGAGATAAAGACTATCTATTCCAATTTTCTGTAGGATTTTTATTATGAATGGGTGTTGGACTTTGTCAAAGCCTTTTCTTTTGAGATGATCATGTGATTTTTTCTTTGGCTCTGTTAATATGGTGTATTATACTTATGGATTGGCATAGGTTGAAATAATCCTGCATTCCTGGGATGAATCCCACTTGGTCATGGTGTATAATCTTCTTGATGATTTGCTGCATTCTGTTTGCTAGTATCTTACTGAGGATTTTTGCATCTATAATTCATTAGGGAGATTGGCCTGGAGTTGTCTTTTTTGGTTGGATCTTTCTCTGGTTTTTGGTACCAGGGTAATATTTAGCTCCAAAAATGAGTTAGAGGGTACTTTCATTTTTGTGAAAGAGTTTGAGGAATATTGATATTAAATCTTCTCTAAATTTCTTATAGATTTCAGTGGTGAATCCATCAGGACCTGGGCTTTTCTTAGTTGGTAGGTTTTTTAATTATTTCCAATTTTATTAACAAATATTGAGTTATTTAGAGGTTTTATATTGCCTTGATTCAACTTTGGTAATTCATACCTATCTAGGAATCTGTCCATTTGTTCTGTGTTTTCCACCCTATTAAAGATTCTCGACGTAGGTATTGTTGATCATCTGAATTTCCACAGGATCCATAGTGATTTCACCCTTTTCATTCCTAATTGCATGAATTTGAATTTTTTCTTTGATTGGTTGATTGATTAATTGATTTTTTCCTGGGAATCAAACTCCTAACTTTGCCCTTGCCAGGCAGGCACTTATGCCATTGAGCTATATCCCCAGCCTTATTTATTCTTTCAAAGAACCAACTCTTTGATTCATTAATTGTTTGTATGATTTTCATAGTTTCCATTGCATTAATTTTTGCTGTGGTTTTTTTTTTGTGTTTGTTTGTTTGTTTTTTGTTACTGGGGATTGACCTCATGCTTGCCAGACAGGCTCTTATGCTGCTGAGCTACATCCCCAGCTTTGCTCTGGTTTTTATAATTTCCTCCCTTGTATAGGCTTTGGGCTTGTCTTGCTCTTCTTTTTCTAGAGGCTTGAGGTGCAGCATTAGGTTATTTGTGCTCACTGTGTTTTCCTGATATGACAATTCACTGTTATAAATTTTCCTCTTAGGAAAGCTTTCATTGCACCCCACAGGTTCAGGTATGTTGTATCTGCATTTTTGTTTAATGGTAGATATTGTTTAATTTCTTCTTTAATTTCATCTGTGACACATTTGTTGTTCAGGAGGGTGCTATTTAATTTTCATGTGTTTATGTGGTTTGTTTTGCTATTGATTTCTAATTTCATTGCACTATAGTCAGATAATATGCAATTCCTTTGTATTTACTTAAGGATATTATATATGGTCTATCTTAGAGAACATCCCATGTGCAACTAAAAAAAATGTATATTCTGATGTTCTGGGTGGAACACTCTGTAAAGATCTACCAAGTCCATTTGTTCACAGGTTTGGTTCAGTTCTGATATTTCTTTGCTGATTTTTTGTCTGGTTGATCTATATATTTGTGGCAGTAGGCTACTAAGGTCCCCCATTACAATTGTGTTAGTGCTTATTTGATTTTTTATGTTCATTAATATTTATTTTATGTAGTTGGGTGCTCTCATGTTTGATGCATACATATTTATGATTATCTGTTCCTCTTAAAAATTTCCCCTAGCAAGTATGCAGTGACCTTGTTGTTTTTTTTTTTTTTTTTAATTTTTATCTCTTTTGATCATTCTTGGTTTGAAATTCACATTGTCTTCAAACAGAATAGCTACTACCCCTGCATTTTTCTGGGTTCCTATTGCACAGCATATTATTTTCCATCCTTTGACTTTCAGTCTGTGAATTTCTTTTTGAGTTAAATGTGTTTCTTTTATGTGGCATATTGTTGGATCTTGTTTCTTGATCAATTCTGCTGGTCTGTTTCTTTTGATTGGTGAACTGAGACCTTTTACAGTAAATGTTATAACTGATATGACTTATCCTTGTCATGTTAATTTTCTACTGTTGGTTCCCTGCATTTCCTTTATTTAACTGCTTGCTCACCTTTCCTGGTGCTTTCTTTCTATTGTTGTTTGTGAAATTGTGGTCATTTTTATTTCTTTCCAGAATATCTTTTAATATACTTTGTAAGTTGTTTGGTGCTCATGAATTTTTTCATTTGTTCTTTGTCACACAAGTATCTTATTTCTCCATTAATTTTGAAAGATAGTTTTGCAGGATACATCAATGCAGGTTGAAAGTTGTTTTCTTTGAGGGTTTAAAATACTTCATTCCAAACTCTTCTTGTTATGTTGACAAGTCTGCCATGATTTTGATGGGTTTTCCTTTAAAGGTGATCTGTTTCTTTTCTCTAACAGCTTATAATATTCTTTTCTTATGCTGAATTTCTGAGATCTGAATTATTATATGCCTGAGTGTAGATTTATTTTGGTCATGGCTAATTGGAGTCTATATACCTCACTTATCTGTATATCATATTCTTTTTTACATGCTTAGTAAATTTTCTGCTATTACTTCTACAAAGTTTGTTTTATGTCATTTGTGTTGACTCCTGATTTTTCATTGACCCAAATCAATTTTATATTATTTTTCTTTGTATTATCTTGCAGCTGTTGAATTGGTTTTTTCCTAATCCCCTTTTGTTTTTGAGAGATCTTTCCTTTCATGATCGCTAGCTGTGATCCTGTCTTCAAGGTCTGAAAAGTCAGTCTTCAGTTTTGTTCATGCAGTTTTACAAGTCTTTAATGGAATTCCTGGATATCTGTTTGAATCTGTTTCATGCATTCTATTTCTTTCCTATGTTGGGCATTCATAGTTTTCATCATTTTCCTAGGCTGCTCTATTTTTTTTTTTACGCTATGTCTACTCTGGAGTTGCTTAGCAATGGCGTCATTAAGATTGTCATTTCTTTTTTTACTCAAGAGATCTTTTTCCTGATTGATTTCCTCAATTTTGTCCTGGATTTGTTTCTTTACTTTGGTTGCTGTCATTTAGGAAATTTCAGGTTTGTGTCTTTTATTTTCCTCTATCTCATTGTCTCCTGGTCTTATTCTGGGTAGGCTGGAGGTCTGAGGTTGCATTTTGCTTCTGCATCATATTTCCTATTTAAATTTTTTAAATTTTGTTTTCTGTGTTGATCCTTGTAAGTTTTTATAGTAGATAGTTATATCATTAGTATCAAAGCCTCTCTAGGATAGGTCTGTTCTTCAGGGATGTCTTCTATATGTAGGAGGTTCTTGATTTTGTGTCTGTCCCAAGACCTACCTTCCCAATTAATTCAGGGTGAGATGTTGGCATCTGTCTGGCTCAGTTCCCAGTCTTTTGGTGGTGGGCTGTGGTGAGGTTATTAACCCAGAGCTTCTTAGTATTGTTACAGAAGAGAGAGCAACTGATTACAACAGAGATGACATCCTAGCTAACGTGTCATCAAGCACAGCCTAGGAACTGACAAACTGTGGTAACTATTAATTTAAACACAGGAGTACAATCTACAAGTTATGTAGCAGAACCTGTCATAAAGTGGGAGCTTATATGCAAAGTGTTTGCCCTGGGTAGAGTGGTTTACCCAGTGGTGGGGAAATTTAAGAGTGATAGTAGATGAAAGAGTAGTAAGATCCAAAATGTACCATAGATACTGTAATAATGAAAGGGAAAGAATGTGATAAAAAGGAAAGAGCAACTGGGATAGGGGAAAGGAGAAAAGGAAGAAAGGAAAAGATCATATGTGTATTGGTAAACATATATGCAGGTCTGTCAGTATTTGTATGCAAGATAGATAACTATACTATCATCCTCTGCCATTGATTATTTTTGTGCCTAGATCTTGTAACCTGAACAACTACTTGTAAGGTAACAGTATGCAATATATTAACTAGTGGTAATTTCCTGCTGTTTTTAAAAAAATTCTGTGTCATTTCTTTTTTTTTTTTATTTTGCTTTTTAAAATAAAAAAAATCATTTTCTTGACAAAAAATAAATTCTTGATTCTTGTTATAGGAAAAAAAAAAAGGGTGATAGTGGACAGTACAGGGATAACTGAAGAGAAGTATAGCAAAGCAAGGCCAGAGGAGAAAGGATGATCGCACAAGCTTTGGGAAAATAGGGAAGAGGCAGAAGAGAAAGAAGGAGGGAAGAAGCAGCAAGGGGTTATCAAAGTTAACCCGCAAGAGCAGAGAGAGTATTCACTTATGACCCAGCTGAAAATCAAAAGAGAACTGAGGAAAGAAGGAGAGCAGATGCACAGAGCAGAACAAAAATATAGGTAAAAGAGCTTTTTAAAAAAGGAAGAAAAACAAACCAGCAAAGAAAAAATAAAAATAAAGAATAATATAATCAAAGAACAAAATTCCTCTAGTGTGCACCAAAAGCCCCAAAGTACTGGGTGACACTGCCCAGCCTGCAGAAGTTAGTGCTGGATGCGGGGCTGATCCTGGCTCCCGAGGCGGGGGCTGGGGTCAGTCCGCAGTCCTGCCCTCCGTGTGACCCTAGCGGCCTGCCCGCTCCCTGCCCTGCTCTCTGGGTGTCTCTCTGGCAGCTGCTGTGCTGCACTCAGCCAGAGGCGCGGCTGCCTCCAGGCCTGTGAATAGCTAGTGCCTCCTGGACCTTGCGTGGCCTCCCGTGTCCGTCTTCTCCGTCGTCGTCGTCGTCGTCGTCGTCGTCGCCTGTTGCAGCCAGGGGTGGGATGCTGCCAGGTGGCCTGACCCTCTGCTCTTGCAGGTGGTGTCCAAGGCCGCCCGGTCCTGATTCTTACTCCTCCCCCGGGGAGGGAGCGCTCACCTCCCACACTGCTTGCTTTGCAAGTCCCCACCAGCCGCCTCCGCTGTAGTCTGTAACTTCTTGTTGTAGGGCAAGGTGAGGTGGGATGTTGTAGGGTGAGGTGGGGTGGGGTGGGGTGCTGTGGGGTGACTTTCGCTCCTGCCCTCACCCCCTCCCCGCATGGGGACAGCCCCGCGGTGCTCAGTCCAGCAGAACAAGGCTGTGTAATTCTCGCGTCTCTCTGGCTTCGTGTCGTGGGCAGGGGCCAGCTGTTCCACTCACTTCGGGCACGGTCTGTAATCTTGCCCCTCGAGAGTCCAGTTAGTGCACAAACGGGAAATTAAAGCAAGAAAAAGAAAAAAATGCTGGCCAATCATCAGGGAAGGAGCAGTTCACTCCTGTATATGCCAGCGGAATTTACTGCTGCGTTGTCTTCTGTTTGGAGGAAGACAAGAGAGGTATAAGGTCCCCTGATACCCCAAGACTATCCCGTGTAGTTTGATTTAGCCACGCTATTTTAGTCTATCCATCCCCCTTTTCTTCTTTTAAGCTTCTCAGGCTGGTGGTCCCTCTCCCACGGTTGGGCGACTCCCGGCAGCTGGGTGCACTGGTTGGCCATTTAGTCCTATGTCTAAGTTTTTAGTTGAATTCTCTGAGTAGCTCTGCATGAGGCTTCTCCTCTGTTGACTCTGTTTGATTTCTTAATGGTTGCCTTTCTTTCCGGACAGACTCCTAGGGTTGCTTTAATCTGCATTTCTCTAATGGACAGAGATGTTGAACATTTTTTTTTTCATATATTTGTTGACCATTTGTATTTTTTCCTCTGTGAAGTGTATGCTTATTTCACTTGCCCATTTCTGACTGAGTCTTTAATTTTAAGTGGTTTAAAAAAATTTTTTTTTTAGTTCTTCCTATATTCTTGGTATTAGTACTGTATTTGAGGAGTAGCTGGCAAAAATTTTTCCCATTCTATAGGCTGTCTCTTCATGCTACTGATAGATTCTTTTTATAATGCCATTTGTTGATCCGTGCTGCTATTTCTTATGAAATTGAGGTTTTGTTTAGAAAATGATTTCCTAGATCTGTGTCTTCAAGTGTTTACCTGTTTTATCTTCCAGAAGGTTTAATGTTTAATTATAGTGATAATTTGAGTTCTTCCTTTTCTGTATGTATCTCTTTTATTTCTTTCTCTTGCCTAATTGCTCTGGCTATTGTTTCAAGTATTATGTTGAATAGAAGTGTCCATCCTTTTCTTGTTCCTGATTTTAGGGGGACTGTTTTTAGTTTTTCACCATTTGGTGATGCCAGCTAATGGCTTATTGTAAATGAGGCTGTGTCTCTTGAAGTGCAATGTGAGTGGAGTTCAGTAATGAACCATTTTGGTTATAACTCAAAAAACTGATTTTGTGACCCACCAGTGGAGCTGAATTTAGTCTTAAGAAGCTGTGGCTGGCGACATCAGAAGGAGGCAGCCCTTTGCCTTTGGAGGATCCTCATGTAGGCTTTGAAATTTCAGAATAGTTTCCTTAGAAGTTGCAGCCTGAAGCCAGATGTAGTAGCCTGAAATTCTACCATTCTGGGAGGCTGAGGAAGGAGGATCACAAGTTCAAGCCCAGCCTGAGCCCAGTGATTTAGCAAGATCCTTTCTCAAAATAAATAAAAGCTGCAGATATAGCTCAGTGTGAAGACCCTGTGCTCCATCCCCAGTACTGGGGCCGGGGAGCTGCAGCCTGGGCTTAGATGTGCTACGGGGAGTCTGGGAGTGGCTGCCCACACCGGAGCGCAAGGAAGAGCAAGGCCCTTCCTCTGAAGCCACCTGGCAGCTGTAAAAAGCTACAGACAGTGCCTGGTATTCCACCCTCTAGCAGCACACAGTGGGGAATTGGTTGACTCATCAAGAAAGAGGGCATAGTAATATAATCCCAGCACTCAGGAGGCTGAGGAAGGAGGATCACAAGTTTGAGGGTAGCCTGGGCTTTATTGTGAGACCCTGTCTCAGAAAACAAAATAATAGAGGAAGGTCTTGGACTAGGGGTTCTGCTCTATGTCCTAGGATTTCCGCCTGGCCTTCCTCTGCTGTCTCTAGGGCTCCCTTGCAGACAAACAGGCCATGTGCGCATAACTTGGCACTCCCTTTGGGCAGTAGGGAGGCTCATCATGGTACTTTCCTGGATACTGTATGTGCAAGGGTCAGTGCTCAGGGAATTAACCACCCACTCAGAAAGTCCACTTTTCTACTAGGCCTCCTGCAGTGTTCTCCAGCTGATGGGCTGGAGAAAAAGTTGCAGAAAACAGGACACAGGAAGAAATGAAATGGCACTGGGGAGGTTTAGGAGTCAGTTTATTATACCTGTGGACTTCTGACCAAGGTCACTCCCAAAGGGTCAGAGCCCTGCCCAGTGAGGTTTCAAGGCGTCTAAAGAAAAAATAAATGGGGAGGTAGGAAGGCAGATTCAGTGCATATCATTGGAAGGTTGAATGACATCCTAGGATTCTAAGGGAGTTTAAACATTTCATGTTATATTTTAAGGCCATCGGTCATACAGAGGAAGACACGTCCTGTTACGTTTTAAGTTACCTCGAGAGGCCATCTATTAGGCAAGCTTACACAAAGAAAGAAATGTTCTGTTATCAGGCTTGTTCAGTCAGAGACATGGCCGCCTGATCTTGACAGGCATCCTTGGCAGGCTTTATTACAGTTTTAAATTCCCTTTCACTAGGCCACATTTTCCTGGCTGCTGGAGAGCCAGGTTAGAGCAGGGGCGAGGGAGAGGCTGGCAGGAGGGGGAATGATGGGGCAGGAAAGCAGCTCCAGGAACCTTCTTGTTTTTAAAAGAAACCGGGCCTAGGCTTGTTCGCTCTTGCAGCAAGTATGTACGGAACTGGGATATGCTGGGCTTGGGATATAGAAATGTCCACAGCCAAGGTCCTTGCCTGCCTGGAGCCTCTGGTTTTAGTGGGGCACAATCAACAAGTTAGTAAGGTCATTTCGGATGGTGACAAGTGCTCTACAGGAACAAGATGGAGTCAAAAGGGATAGAAAGCGATCGGGGAAGGACCGGGGCTCCTTTGAGGATAGTAACAGGCCTTTTGAGGAAAGGCATTTGAGTTGAAAATGATGGAGGGATGTGAGAAGCTGGAGCCACAGCTCAGTGGTAGAGCACTTGCTTATTATGTACAAGGCCTTAGGTTTCAGCCACAGCATTGAAAAAAGTCTGCACCACCTGTGATGGTTAACTTTGATTGTTCACCTGTGTGACACCTGCGAAATTTAAGTAAAGCACACCTCTGGGTCCTGGCTGGTCCTGAGATGGGCATGACCTTGGATGTGACTGGCTGTCATAATGTGGGTAGCTTCCCTCCACCGCAGCCTTCCACCCTGGTGTTTCTGCTTTGGAATCAATCAGCCGTGAGGTGAAATCTCAGAAACTGTGATCTAAAATAAAGCTAGCCCCGCTTCCTCTGCCCTCGGTTCGTTTCCCACGATGGGAGGGCAGCCTGCGTGAAGCCTGTCTCCTGCTCTGGGAAGCAGTCTGGCTCTGAGCGTGTTTGGTGCTTCTGGGCCTGGATTGCCTGTGTTTCCCCACCCAGTCGGCTGTGTTCTTTCCTGACCTCTCCGGGAACGGGACGTGGGGTTTTAATCCTGCAACAGCAGCTGCGGTGGACATGCCTGCTTGGTTTCACTGGACAGCAGCAGCCACCACACAAGTCCCTGACAGCCTGGGGTGAGGGTCAGGGTTCTCCCAGACAGCAAGAAAGATCCACCTCCCATGAGATCTTGGCATGAGGTGAATCAAGAAACATGTCCAGCGGGGCATGGTGGAACATGCCTGTAATGCTAGCTACTTCATAGGCTGAGGCAGGAAGTTCACAATTTAAAAAAAATGTGTGCAGCGCACGCGGGGTGGGGGGCAGATCTTGGTTCGATCCCCGCTGGAGGGAATACAGCTGAAACCTGTTTACTTGTGAATGTGCTTTAGCCCCTTTACTTCCACTTCCTGTGCAGTAGTTTCCTCCCCCGCCCGGCCTCAGTTTCCTTAGCAGGTGAGAAAGGGCGCGCGGGGGGGGGGAGTGTTGAAAGCTACCCTACCCTCTTTCGGTTTCCTCGCCTACTCTCTCCTGCACCGCGGCCGCACGCAGCTGGGCCGCCGTGCAGACCGGTGACAGCGGAGGGCGGTCCGGAGGTGGCACCAGTCAGCGGCGGCCGCAAGGTCGCGGCTCCGGCTCCGGCTCTGCGCTCTGCGCTCGGCTCGCCGCAGCGGCTCCGGGCGGCTCTTCCTCGCCGGTGCCCTGCGGCCTCCCATGCCGGTTGGAGCCAAGCGGCCCCGGGCTGCGGCAGCGCCGGCCTAGGGCGCTCAGAGTACTGGGCACTGGAGGCGGCGGTTCCCACGCGGCGGCGCACGTGGGGGCTCTCGGCAGGCCGGGCGAGCGAGCCCGCAGCATGGGGCAGGCGGGCTGGAAGGGGTTTTTCCAGTCGGCGTTCGACTACAAGACGGAAAAGTATGTGATCGCCAAGAACAAGAAGGTAGGGCTGCTGTACAGACTGCTGCAGCTCAGCATCCTGCTCTACTTGATCGTGTGAGTCCCGCGCGCTTCGGGGAGGCTGGGGGAGGGGCTCAGCCGGGGGAGGGGGGCAGCCGGGGGAGGGGGGAGGGGAGGCCCGGCGGCCGGCCTTCTCGGGGTCCCGCAGTTTGCGCATGGCTTTCCCTGAGATCCTCTCCAAGAAGAGGACCCCCCCTTGGGCCCTTGGGTGTAAGGGTGGGGGTACGCAGGGGCCCTCTACTTGCCCGCGGGCTCTGGAGATGGGACGTGGGTAGGGGCTGCTGGATTCCCACGGGCAGCTCCTTCCCCAGGGACTGGAGACCCCTTGGTGTAGGGGTGGGGAGGGGCAGGGATGAAGGGGCTGGGTTGCAGCTGTCACCCCTGAGGCCTCCCTGGGGCCCCGGCCTGACGGTTGGCCCAGGAATCCAGTAGGTTATTTATAATCACTGAGCGTCACTGTCTTACTCTGGGCCAGGGACAGCTCATCAGTCTGGAGTGTCCCTGAACTCGCTTCCGGTCAGCTCACCTACCCGTGACTGGTCTCTCCTGTATCCAGCTGGGTCCTGCCCAGAGGTTTAACCCCCCTGCGCTGCAGCGCCCTTCCCACATCCCCATCCCGTCTAGCAGGAGCTGGTGCTCCAGGGAAGGCTGCCTTGGCCTCTCCTGCTCTCTCCTGGAGCTGAGCACTGGGAGTTCCCTGACTTCCGAACCTCAGACACCTCCTACCTCCCATGCCAGAGCCTTTGTAGGTGCTGTTCCGTAGACAGGCGCGCTATTGCTGTCACGCGTTAGTGCCCACTTATCCTCCAGACCTGGGCGCCCAGGTAGCTGACTCCCTTGGCTTCCTTCCCTGCCCTTCCCACAGGGAGTTTAATTCCATGCTCAGTGGTGCTTGTGGAGGTAGGGGTGGGGCTGCCCTGGAAGTGGAGCAGGGCATGGTTTCACTGGGGAGTGCTGTGAAGTGAGTGAATTAATAAAGGCTCTTCTCGAGTATTTCCCTAAGGTTGCTGCCTGTGGCAGGCCCAACGTTTTAGTCCTTCCTAAAATGACTGGTTTGCCCAGGGCCATGGTCCTCTCAGAGTTCCTTGGCGATGTGACCTCCCGGGCGCAGGGCACTCCAGTGCTGCCCCAGAGATGAGGAGCCGGACACACACTGGTTGGTACTTGCTCTACCCAGCACGTTCACTGGCATCCTGGGAGGTGCCAGTATCCCAGCCACTGGCTGTATGACCTCAGACAGGTGGCTTCCCTCCTTGCTGTTCTGCCTCAGTGTCCCCAAGCTCACCAGAAGGGTTAGCATGGACAATCTCTCACACCAGCAGCAATAATGCATCAATGAGCTGTGTTCGTAGGGGTCTTTTGTGCCCACAGCTGACCTGTGCTATCTTGTTTTAAAGTATCTTTTGTGTTTTGACTTAATTTTAGGCACACCCAGGATGTAAGTATAGTACAAAAAGTTATTTCCCTCTACCAGGGAACCCTGAAATGTTAGCATCTTGCTATTTGTATGGTCCTTCTCCCTTTCTCCGTGCACCTGTTCATATGTATGCAGTTTCTCCTGAGTGGATTGCAGACATCAGAAACTTGTGTCCACCATTCTGCAAGCTGCAAGCCTGAGATCAGGGTACCAGCATGGCCTGGTTCTGGTGAGGGCTCCATATGGCAGGGAGAGGAAGACTTCTCCTATATAACCAGTACAAGTATGAAAATAGAGGTATTATCATTAAACAATAGTATCTCACCTACACACTTTTTTGTACATTGTTTCAATAATTAACTTTATGGCAAAAGAAAATCTAATTGTGCCTTGCATCCAGTTCTCATGTCTTCCTGGTTTGCTTTATATGAAGACTCCCATCATCCCAGAAAGAAACCTGGAGTTATTACCAGTCAGTCCTAATTCTCTTCGCCTCCATTTCCTGCACCCGCACATCTACTTTCTGCCTCTGTGGGTTTGCCTATTCTGGACATTTTATATAAATGGAATCATGCAGTATGTGGTTGGGGGGCCTCATTTCTTTTGCTTGACATAGTGTTTTCAAAGCCTGGGCCTGCCAGCATGTGTCCTTACTTTATTCCTTTTCATGGCAAGATAATATCCCATTTTACAGGCAGGGGACATTTTGTTGATCCATTCACCAGTCGATGGACATGTGGATTATTTCTACTTCCTATTAGGAATGATGCTCCTAATAATATTCTCTTAAAATTTTTGTGTGGGTGTTTTCCTTTCTCTTCAGAATATCCTTAGGTGTAGAATTGCTTGGTTGTATACAAACTCAATCTTTAACCTCTTGAGAAACTTCCAAACCAGTTTCACAGAAGCTGCACCATTCTACATTTCCACTCACAATACATGAGGATTCTAATTTCTCCACTTCCTTACTAATCTGTGCTCTTTATTCTTTAAAAGTATTACTTTTAAGCTGAGTGTGGTGACACACACCTGTAATCTCAGCACCCAGTGATATAGGGAAATGAGTCTCCCAACCTACTATGTCTTCAAGTTTGTGTTCTCTAAAATGGAAGAATGAATTTTAGGAACAATGGAGGTGACGAGCAGAATTTATTTATTTATTGTCTTTTTGAGACAGGGTCTCGCTATGCAGTTCAGGCTGGCCTTGAGCTCACTTTGTAGCCCAGGCTGGTCTCGAACTCTCAAGGATCCTCCTGCCTCAACCTTCCAAGTGCTGGAATTACAGGTGTGAGCCACCACGCTTGGCCCCAGAATATATTTATTGAGAGAAAGAAAGCTTCTGTCTGAGAGAGAGACAGAAGGGGACCCAAGCGGGTTGTCAAGGACTCTGTCTTTTCCAGGGACTTTTATAGAGCAAAATCATGGGGCGAGACGGGTTCAAGGTGGAGGAAAACTGGGAACTCACAGGGCAGATGGGATAAGGTGGGACATTAACTATAGTTAGCCAATAAGATTAGTAGTTCAGGTAAAATTGATTAAATTGAGGACAAATGGGAAAGCAAGTCACGTAGGAAGTGGGCATTCTTAGAGCTGTGACTTCCCTAGGGGGATGGGGTGGTGACTCTAGGCTTCCTCAGGGTGATAGAGAACCAGTGTGGGTCACGGCCCACTGGCCCACGGGAGCTCAGATGGCCCATGGGAGATGGCTTGGCAGGTCACAGCGGAAAGCACTGTGCCCAGTAATTTTAACTGTTCCAATTGTAGCCCCAAGACTGTGTGTTTGATGAGCTTTTTTCATTTTAATTTCTTCCTCTTTCAAGAGGATCCATCTCCCTCTGTCTGGGTCTCTCCAGGATGTTTTATTCTGGCATATGAATTGTTTCTCCCCGGGAGGCTCTGTATTCTGTTTCTCATTGATTGGCCATCTTAAGCCACCATCCAGTCCTTAGAATGTGGATGCATTAGTTTGATCCTTTGTCTCGAGGCCTGGCCCACAGCAGGAGGTGTGTATCCCCCCCCCCCCAGTGCAGTTGCCAGGTACCTTATGCATTGGCTCCTTTGAGAGCCTCGCCCTGTCTCGCTGCCTATAATATTTCTAACTAACTCAGCTGCTGCAACACCAGGAGGCTAAGACAGGAGGATCGTTGCAGGTTTGAGCCAGCCTGGACCAAATAGCAAGAACTTGTCTCAAAAAATATATATATTCTTAAAGTTGTTCTAGTGAGTGTGAAATGGTATCTTTTTTTTTTTTTTTTTTTTGAGATAAGGTCTTACTGTGTAGTTCAGGCTGGTCTTGAACTCACTATGTACTCCAGGTTGGCTTCAAACTCATGGTGATTGATCCTCTTGCCTCAGCTTCCTAAATGCTGAGATTGTGGTCATGCACCACCACATCCAGCTCATATCATGGTTTTGAGTTGCCTTGAGAATTTTTTTCAAGAAATTTCTAATCAAATTCTCTGCCTTTTTTTTTTTTTTTTTTGAGACAGGATCTTGCTGTGTTGTCCAGATTGGACTAGAACCGATGTTTCTCCCTCCTCAGCCTCCTGAGTAGCAACGGTTACAGGCTTGTGACACTGTATCCAGCTTTTGGCCATTTAAAACCTGTATTACTTAGCTTCTTAAAACTATTGTAGTTTAGGGCTGGGGATGTAGCTTAGTGGCCCAGTGCCCACCTGGCAAGCGTAAGGCCCTGAGTTTGATTCTTGGTACCCCCGCAAAAATTGTCGTAGTTTAAAGGTTCTTTATATATCCTGGATACTAACCCCTTATCAGATAGGGTACTTTTTATTTATTTATTTATTTATTTATTTATTTATTTATTTATTTAGGTCTTTTGGTTTTTGCTTGGTTTTTGCTATGTAGGTCAGCCTGGCCTTCAACTCACTGTGTAGCCTACCTAGGCTGACCTCAAACTCACAGCAATCCTCCTGTCTCAGCCTCCCAAGTGCTAGGATTACAGGTGTGTACTAGCATTACAGGTGTGCACCAGCACACCTGGCTCAGATAACATATTCTGTAGGATACCTTTTTTACTTTTTTTATGGGCAAAAGTTTTTAATGTTGACAAAGCACTAATTTACCTACTTTTTCTTTTGCTGTTTGTGTTTTGAAGAATAAAGAATGCAGGATTTTGTGCTCTTATTTCACGGGCTGCTCCTCAGTTTGGATTGCTCTGAGGCTCCCTCATGACTGGTTTCAGGTTAGGCACCATCTGTCATGTGACCACCCTCAAGCTTGTGGCTGAGGGGCACTGTTATTCAGTCACTGGGAAACTCACATGACCGACTCGCCTGGGGTCATGTAGCCAGTGCTCAGGCGAGCTGGTTTCGGTTGAGGCCTGCCCTGCTTCTGAAACCAGTGCACCAGTGCGTTTTACCCCTTTTGAGTCTCTGCACCTGGGGTTGTCTGCTGCCTCTGCTGCTTGCAGGCTTGGGTTTCAGGTAGTGGTGGCTATGACACCTGCCCAGGAACTGGGCGGACAGCTGGAGCTCTGAGACTTGGCTCCACCTTACCTTGGAGTTGCTGTGACTCCCACCATGGCCTGGGCCCAGGAAACATCCCTGAGGTCAGCAGTGTGGCTGACGTCCACCTGCTGACCCCTTCCTGCAGATGGGTGTTCGTGATAAAGAAGGGCTATCAAGACACAGACACCTCCCTGCAGAGTGCTGTTATCACCAAAGTCAAGGGTGTGGCCTACACCAACACCTCGGAGCTTGGGGAGCGTCTCTGGGATGTGGCAGACTATGTCATCCCACCCCAGGTATGGGCCCTGCCTGTCCCTAGTGCTCAGGCTGGTGAGGCCTAGCCTGGGGTGGGTCACACAGAAAGCTGCTTGGGCGCCCAGGGACCTCTATCCCTGTCTCCCGTGGTCCAGGATGTAGATGGAGGCCCCGTCCACATCCCTTTTCCCATGCCAAACCCCTGCCCTCCTTTTCTGTGCCTGGCATGCCAACTCTGTCCCCAGTTACCGGAGTCTGGTGGGACCCTGTGGAGCCCAGTGAACTTTCAGGTCCTTATGATCACATACACGGGACAGAGAGCCTCTCCCTTATAAGCCATTGCCCCCGGGAATAGCTTCCCAGTTTGCTCTGTCATCTGAGGCCACAGCCAGAGCAACTCTATCACTGCCCCTTCTCTTCCCATGTCTAGGCTTGGACTCTGGGGTTGCGGTCAGAATAGGAGTTCAAGAAGCAAGGGCACTTGGGGTTTGTAGGCAAAGTCCACCAATTTTGTGGCCCCATTTCCCCAGCCATGCAGAGGCCCCAGCCCTTGTCAGGCAGCCCTGGGAAGGAGGGTCCTCAAGAGGGTTGGAGGAGGCCCCTCATCCCCTGTGTGGTTCCTCAGGGAGAAAACATCTTCTTTGTGATCACTAACCTGATCGTGACTGCCAACCAGAGGCAGAGCACCTGTGCTGAGGTTTGATTTGGCGTGGGGGGTAGAGGAGGGTGTGGGAGCTGCCAGCTATGGTGGGGTGGACCCTGTTACTGAAGCAGGGGCTTCTGTGTGTTCCAAGGGTCCCTGGGGTCTGTGTGCACTGGTGCATGTGTCTGTTGTGTGGGGGAGAAGCAGGCTCTCAAAGGGTGTATGGTCCAGGCCTGGGAGGGACTCCCCATGTAGCCCCTGGGTGGTGCGAGGCCCTGAGTTGGGGCCCTCCATGCAGGGACCTCTCTCTTCTGGCAGCGTGAAGGCATTCCTGATGGCACGTGTTCTCAGGACCATGACTGCCATGCTGGGGAGCCTGTTAGAGCTGGAAATGGTGAGGGCTTGGGATGGGATGGCCATAGCTGGAGGGGGGTACAGAGGGTCTGGAGATGGGGGGGTTCCTGGCCTTGTTTCTGTCCCACCCCTGCAGGAGTGAAGACTGGCCGCTGTCTGAGGGTGGGGAACTCGACCAGGGGCACCTGTGAGATCTTTGCCTGGTGCCCAGTGGAGACACAGTCCAGGCCCAAGTGAGTGTCTGCAGCCTCAGGCCCCTAATGAGTTGCTAGTTGGAGTCCAGCTTGAGGGTGGAGATGTGCCGATCCCAGGGGAGCTTCATTCTGAGGGAGATAGCAGCGCACTCCAGAGGGATCAGAGGATTAACCCAGCAGCACCAGCAAATGGATGGTCCTTTGCAAAGGCTCAAGGCAGCCAGGGAATAGGCTTCAGCACTGCCTCAGGCCTGAGGGAGGTGTGTGGGGGGCAGGCCTCCTGCTCAGGCTGCCTTGGATTGCTTTTCAGGAAGCCACTCCTGAGGGATGCTGAAGACTTCACCATTTTCATAAAGAACTATATTCGTTTTCCCAAGTTCAATTTCTCCAAGTAGGTGGGGCTTGGCCACGGGGGCCCAGGGGTGGAGCTTGGCTGGGCCTCTCTGGGGACGTGTGTGGGTGTGTGTGCATGTTTATGTGGCCAAACCTGAGTGGCCCTGCTGTGGGGGCGGCCTGGGTTCTCAGTTCTCAGTTTGCATTGAGAATAGAAGGTGAGAGGAAGGGGTTGGTTAGGTCACATGAGGGCCCACTGATGTGTCTTCATTCACGGCCTCTACCCAGGTCCAACATGCTGGAGACAAAGAACAAAGGTTTTCTGAAATCCTGTCGCTTTGGCCCCAACAATCACTATTGCCCCATCTTCCGGCTGGGGTCTATGGTCCAGTGGGCAGGGAGCAGTTTCCAGGACATTGCCCTGGAGGTGAGTAGTGTGTGCTTGAGGGGCTGTCCCTGGGACCTGGGCTGTGCAGTGATGAGACAATAGGGCAGGGGTGGCCCTGCAAGGCCACCTGCTTCCAGGAGCTCACTAAGCCATCAGCTCAGATGGAGTCAGAAGGAGCCCCGTGGACACCCTGGTTCAGTTGTTGGGTGCCTGCCCATAAAGCAGTTAGCTCCCTGCTCTCCTGAAGGATGAAGAGAGATGCACTGTGGATGGGGTGAGGCAACCTTCTTGGCCCGCAGGAGTGGGGCTATAACCTTCCTAAGACTGGCTCAACAGGGCGTCTCTGGCCTGAGCCCGTCCTCTGTCTTGTTCATTTCTGGTGAAGGGCTGGCCTCCATCTGTCTCCAGATAACTGAGCACTGATTCTTGTCTCCTGTATCAAGGGAGGTGTAATAGGAGTTCATATCGAATGGAACTGTGACCTCGATAAAGCTGCTTCTGAGTGCCATCCGCATTATTCTTTTAACCGTCTGGATGACAAACATGTAAAATCTGTCTCCTCTGGGTACAACTTCAGGTAATGGCTGCCTTGTGTCACTGTGTAGCCCTGACCATGTTTGGCATCCTTCCCTGGGCCCCAGCACTGTGACACCCCTGGCGTAGCGTGGGTGTCAGCAGGAGGTACAGGAGTCACAGCCCAAGGGTGGAGAGGACCCAGCAGAGTGGCGAGGATGGCGTAGTGAATGAGCACCTCTGGCTAGGAGGAGGATGTCTGTTGCTGCCCTGGTCTTGCTGTGGTGCCCCACGGGCTGGCTCGGTGCAGTGGGAAAGGCCTTGTACCTTGGCAAAGGGTTTGGAGGCACTTTCACAGTTGGCTGAGTGGGAGGGTCAGTGGCGCTCTCTTGGGGCTGCTGAGAGCCGGGACACTGGGAGTGCTTAGAAGTCCCCAGAGCAGCCACACCCGTGCTGCCAAAGCCGGAGAGCACAGGCAGGCTGTGCCCTTTCTCCCCCAGGTTCGCCAGGTACTACCGAGACCTGGCCGGGGTGGAGTTCCGCAACCTGATGAAAGCCTACGGGATCCGCATTGACGTGATCGTTAATGGGAAGGTGTGTGGGTGGTCTTCCCATTCGGAGGCCAGGCAGGGTGGGCCAGGCGGGTGGGAGAGTCTCCGGGCTTGTGGATGTTTACTGTGCCTCACTCTCCCGCCTTCTCTCTGTCTTCCAGGCAGGGAAGTTCAGCATCATTCCCACGATCATCAACGTGGGCTCCGGGGTGGCGCTCATGGGTGCTGTGAGTACCCCTCCCCCGACACATGTGCTCTCTGAGCAGGGAGAGGGAGATGAGTGACTGCTTGGGAGGAGCGTGTCCCCAAACCCTAGACCGCAGGACAGCTGGTGAGGTCAGAGTGAACGTGGACCGAGAGGGCTTTCTGGGATTCTGTGCCCTGTCAGCTGACCGACCCCAGGTGGTAGTGATCGCCCAAGTTTCTCTTTCCAGAGTCAGAAGCATCCACTACTGTGGGTCTCTAGTCTCATGTAAGCTGGAAATTAGACATGAGCTAGTTGTTTAGCTGCTTCTTCATTGCTGACAACTGTCACCATTGTCCATCTTCTTCAGGGTCCTCAGAAGGGGAGGGGTCTCCATATGGGTCACCATAACATTACCACTGGCTGAGGGTTCTTTTGCTCACTTTATATGGAAATTATAGGCTGGCAAAGGATGATAATAGCTCTGGGCTTTGAATGCCAGCAGCTCTTGGCTGTTGGTCTTAGCAGCCCTCCCGGGTGCCTGAAGCCGGAGCCATTGAAAGGCTTTGAGAACTCTTCCAGTCATAAGAGATGGCAGCTCTGGGCAATTCTCTACTGCTTTTCATCATTCTCTGCTTGCTGGCTGCCTTCAGTGTCGCCAGCCCTGGCCACTTTCAGTGCCAGCAACCTCTGGTGTTACCAGCTCTTAGTGTACTAGCTCAGTGTGTTCTGCTTAAGGTAGACATCATGAATAAGCAGAAATATGTCATTCACGAGGCTTTATTAGGACTCCTGCTGCAGCATAAGGGAAAACATTGCACAGAATGACCCTTTGTGGGTATGCAGAAGTTGATGATTTAGGGGAAAAAGGGTGACTGGGACCTGCAGGCTACCAGACTTTATGTTTGGTCACGGGTGGGAGAGCGCCCTCTAGGGCCTGTCTAAGGAAGGCTTCACAGGGGTAGAATCATCCCTGTGAGGCCTCCAGGTAGAGTTAGGCAGAGGTGGAATTAGGGCGTGTTCATCTGGGGTAAGTCTGTGACCCAAGCTTGCTGCAGTCAAAGCGAAGGTCTCTGGAGTGGCTGTGGGGCGTCTGATAAAACCCGCTGGCTGCAGCGTGTTTGGACAGCCACGGAAGAAAAAGAAAAGTACTTCTTGGGGAGCATCAGGTGCTTCTTTCCTGTCACCTATCCCTCCGGAGCTGTGTGGGTCAGCCCCAGCCATGGTGTGGGAGCTCTTCTCAAGCCTCCAACTCCACTTCTGCCAGAGGCTACACCCTGGGTTTCTCCACCCTGACACTAATGACGCTTGGGCCAGGTGATTCTCTGTTTTGGGGGCTGTGCTGTGCGTTGTACTATGTTTAAGAGAATCCCTGCCCTTTACTTGCTCAATGTCAGTTGTACTTTTCCCGAAGTTGTGATGCCCGAAATGTGTTTGACTGAGAACCAGTGGGGTAAAAGGAAGAGGGCAGGCCATCCTGTCCTACCTTCTTTCCTGGGAGGTAACTCGTCAGCTGAGAGAAAGTGGTGACTGGGGCAGGGAACATTTCCTCCCAATGCCTGGAGTGCCCTTTGCACGTCTGGAAGGGGTTTAAGTACACGGGAATGGTCAGTGGGCACCTCACCCACACCCCAGCAAGTTCCAGGCGGCTCTGTCCCACATCGCTCTGTGCGAGCAGCCCCAGCAGCCCCACTGGAGGATTTTGTCAGAACCCAGGCATGCCTTTTTGTTGAGTTCAGGAAAACTGGGTCCTGTAACAGAACTCAGTAAGGCTGTGCTCCTGAGTGATTAAGAGTGAGCGCTAAATGTGTTCCTCCCAACTGCCCTCAGTCATTTAAGGGAAACCCCCAGACTTGTGTATATGCTGTTTCTTATGACATGGGCAAAATCTGGACACCTAGGGACGCACCTGTCGAATGAAGGCATTGGTGCAGAGAAAAGGTGGTAATGGAGACTGAGAGAGGGAGGAGAAACAAAGAATTGATAAGTGACATTTTTGGTCTCGAGACCAGTTCACCTCTCCTGATTCTCCATTAGCTGCTTCTGGCCTACCCTTTCCTCATTCAGGACGTTAATCCTGTGCTGTGGGTGGAGTCTCCCTCTGCTGGAGAGGACAGGCATTGCACACAGCCTGATCTGACTCAGTGGTGTTCAGGGTCTGTGGCCCAGCTGGGTTAGCTCTGACTGCCCCTCTCCCTTGATCACTGCAGTAGCATCCCTGATGGTTAGGCTCAGACCCTTTCAGGCCGTCTTGCAATAATGGGCACAGAGCTCTTCTAAAATGCTGCTGTTCTGTCATGCCTTCCCCTGCCTAGGGGACAAGGACCAATGCCTTGAAAATGATGTCAAGCTGGCTGATTCTCAACCACTTTTCTAAAAAGTGCATTTTACTCTTCCCCTGCAGGCCTTGTGGCATTTCCCAGGCAGGATTAGTTTGCTTCTCTCTCTGTGATGCCCTTTCCAGTCTTTGCATAAATTGTCCAGCCCTCAAGGTTCAAAAAAAAAAAAAAAAGACCAGTTGTCCCTCCTTAGCGCAGTAAAGTTCTGTCTTCTGCTCTTCTCCCTATTATAGGGTGTATCGCTCTGTGTTACACTTTACTTGTTTAACACCCCTGGCAGACGGAGGTCCCTAGAAGGTCTCTGTGGTCCACATCCTCCTTAGAGTGGGTGCTCAGCAAAAGTGCATTGAGGAAATGGTTGGGTGGGGTCCGTGTAGCATGGGGGCTTGGCCTGGGAGGTCAGCTGGCAGTGGTCCAGTGTTGCTTTGTGTCCACTGTGGGTCAGCTCGGTTGCCCTGGATGAGGTGCCCTTTTCTTACATGTTAAATGGGGATTTAGTGCCCCACTTACGGGTCATTACAGGATCAAATGGTACGAAGCTGAGGATTCTGAGTCGGGGCCCCCAACTCTTTTCCAGGGGGCTTTCTTCTGTGACCTGGTACTCATCTACATCATCAAAAAGAGGGAGTTTTACCGCGACAAAAAGTACGAGGAAGTAAGGTCAGTTAGTTTCCTCCCAAAAGTGGAAAGGGCCTGTGAGGAGGTCCCTTCCTCCTCAGAGCCGTCACCTGGTGGGTTCTGGCTGCTGGGTGTGCAGGAGGAGGGTAAGGGCTGGGAGGTGACTTATTCCTAAGACCTGCTCCATGGGACTGGATTCTTCCTCAGGACAGCCCGAAGGAGAGGCTGCTCTAGGCTGTCAGCAGACCTCTAGCTGTGTGATTTTTTTTTTTTTTTTTTGGTACTGGGGATTGAACTCATGACCATGCGCTTGCAAAGCAGGTGCTTATGCCACTGAGCTAAATCGCCAGCCCCTTTGCTGTGAGATTTTGTAAAGTCCCAGGCTTTTCTGGGCTTCAGTTTCTTCATCTGCGAAAGCATCAGTTACAGAGTGCCTTCCTGCAGGGTTTTAGGATTGTTTAAGGTTCTTGGACTTCATGGTCCTGGTGGGTAAGGGCTGGGTGGTAAGGGGGGAGTGGATTTTTCTCATGCTTCAGGGGGCTCTTTCCAGGGTCTCCTAGGTGGAAGACCCTGAAGTGTGCGTGAGGGGGTGTGTGCCCCCATGCCTGTGTGGGGGAACCATGATGGCTGTGGGTGGACAGAGAGGCCAAGGCTGTCAGGAGAAGCTGGGATCAGATGAGGAACTAGGGCAGGCACCTAGGCACCTCCTCAGTCTCACTACAGTCTGGGCCTGCCTCGATGGAACTAAACCCAGCCCTGCTGCGCTGGACCTGGCCCCAGACTGCGCTGCTGGACGAATGAGGGCCATGCTGACAGGGCAAGCCCAGCTAATGTCCCAGGAAGGGCCTGCAGGGTCGACTTCGGGTAACAGATCCTGTCCTGGCTAGGGGCCGAGAGTATGCTGCTCAGAAGGCTGAGGCTGAGGCCGAGACGGAGGTGATGGAGCAGGGCCAGACCGAGGAGGAGCAGCCGGAGGGGGAGCCGCAGGAGGAGCAGCCCCAGGCCCTACAGCAGAGCAGCAGCTGGAAGGGGAACGGCGGCGTGTGCGGGAAGCTGCCCCGTTCCGCCAGGTGAGGCGCTGTGGGCAGAGTCCGTGAGGACGGCCGCTGGGGGATTGCCGCAAGGCATGACCAGGGCCTGGGAGGTCCCTCCGTGCTGGACGCTGGTTGCGGGGGTGCTGCTAGTGTTGCTCCCAGCGCCCAGCCTCTGGGTCCCCTTGCAAACCAAGCGTCTTGCCCTGTGGTCCCAGCCCCACGTGGTAAAGTGCTTTGATTCCCCCTGCACCTCCTCAGTCCTGTGCTGCCCTGGGCTATTTGTAGATTTTTAACTCATTTAAGCAACTTAATGAGGTGGACACAGATATGTACTATCTTACTAGTGAGGAAATTGCAGCACAGAAAGACTGAACAACTTGCTCAAATCCCACAGCTAATATATGGCAGAGCTGGGACCTGAATCCGGGCAGGGTATTTTTAGAGTGCAGTTCTCCAGTGTGCTTCCCTGCTTGGTCGAACCCCTCAGTCCTCCACCTCCTATCACCAGATTACGCTGGACCCTGTTCTGTGGATGAGGGCCCTGCCTGCTCTGCCTGGCCCTTCTGCAGATGTGTCCTCAGCCCAGGCTGAGGTGGAAAGCCTGTGTTCGGGCTTCTCTGCTCCTGTGTCCTGTGTTCTGGGCCCCTTCCCCTTTCTTCCTCTTTTCTTCTCCTGGTGGGGTTGGATACACCGGCCGCTCCTGTTCATTCATATTAGGGCTCTGCGACCCCTCCTCCCCTTGTAAACCACATCCGGCAAAGTTCTGTGGCCTGGACCGGCTCTTCCTGCAGCCCCCAGTTTTCCTTCCTTGCTGAGTCAGGGTTTGGTAGCCTCCAGGTGGGGGCTGGGCCCAGTGGGGAGGATCCTAGAAATAGCTTGGGATGCAGCAGAGGGAGGAGGGTGGAGGCTGGGGGGTGGGGTATAGCAGCTGACAGGAGGTCTGGGGGACCTGGATAGGGTGGTCTTGAGCCGGCAGCCCTCTGAATGCCTCTTGAGCTGACTGTCATTGCCTGGGTACCCGTCTGAGCATCTGTACCTTGCTTGTCTTGGTCCAGCCTTGTCCATTGCTGGAGAGGCTCTGTGCTGGTGGACCTGGGCCCTGGATCCCACAGCTGTTGCTGCTTATTGCTGGGTGGCTCCAGAGCCCTGCTGCCCTCTATGTGTTTGGGCTGCAGCCAGGAACCCCTGACGGATTGAGCCTTTCTCCAAATGCTGAGGATCTACCGTGCTGCCAATGAGCATGGCTGCTGCATGGCTCCCCTTTAGGGAGGAGATCCAGCTACGGACAGAGTAGCCAACAGTTCTCCCCCACTCCCCAGGACCAGCGTCTTAAAGAATGCAAAGGTGAACGTACAGCAACTGCAGGCCCTGCAGACAGCAGGGACGTAGCCAAGGCTGTAGGCTGAAAGCAGAAATGAAGATGTCGGGGCCAGCACAGTCTGCAGCTCTGAACTGGCAAGATGTATCCTCATGCCTGCATGGGACAGAGGCTTCGGGGAACAGCCATTTCTCTTACACTTTGGGATCCTGCGCTGAGCATTTTTTTTTGTCAGGAGAGGAGCCTCCTGGTAGCCAGAGTGGCCCACATCCAGAAGAGGAGACCCTGGGGCTGGCACCCAGGGAAGGGAGCAGGCCAGGGGCCTGGATGGTACTAGAGTGTCTTAATTTTTCCTAAGAACCTGATTGGACAGTCATTTATTCACCCATACAGTAAACGCTGATGCATGTTTCATGCTGGGCCTTGTCTAAGAGATACTTTAATAGGATGCCGACCTAGCCCTCAGGGAGGGGCATGTGTAACTCCTCCTAAAACCAACAGAGATATCACAGACAGGTCTGGCCACTGTGGCCTTCTTCTGGCCTCTGTCTGAGACTTTTACAAGTCCCAGTAGAGAATGTTGGTTGTTCAGAAAAAGCTGTGGACTGTATCAAGGGGACATCTGGCTTTCTCCCAGGGATAAAAGTTAAAGGTGGCCAAGGAGGCAACTGGAAAAGGAATGGGCCAGTCAGGAGTCACCTGGCTCCCAAGAGGAGGGGCCCAATCCTAAGGCTTCTAGGTAAGATGGGCAAGGGGACCAGGGAAGGCTCAGCTCCATCTGACCTGATAGGTGCATTTGCCTGCAAGGTTTCTCTCTTGCTGTACTCTGGGGTTGGGTGACACTGTCCGGCTTTCCCTCCTCCATCCTCAGACGCTTGGTCTGAAGTGTTAATGAGATAAAGGATGGCATTGTCTCAGCAGGTGTAAAGTTTTAGGGAGCCCCCGACCCCACACCTCAGCATCCCCACCCCAGCTCACTCTGAGTGGCAGAGCCAACACTGTGACTCCAAGTCAGGTCCCTGGACCAGCAGCATGAGCATCACCTGAGGACTGTTAGAGATGCAGTTTCAGCCCTCTCCTTCATCTCGCCAAACCAGATCCTGCGTCTTCCTAAGATTCTGAGGTGATTTGAGAGCATACTTTGGGACGCCCTGGTTCTAAGGGTAAAACGATTAGCGTTACGCACCTGCAGTCTTGAGACCAGGGGATCCCTCTCCCACCCCTACCCCAGCCCAAAGGCAGCACTATGTTCAATTATATATTTTGACTAGGCAATACTTATATGACTCAAAATTTAAAAGGTGTAAAAGAATAGAAATAAAGTGTCCCTCCTACTTTTGTTCTCCATAGGCAAACAGCATTACCAATTCCAAAAGACTCCCTTGGTTGGCTAAGAATCCATTTCATTGCCTATACAGTCACCCAGGAAATAATCTTTTCCTGTAACTCTGAGTCATCTATCAGAGATGGACATGAATACACTTGAATACTGGACTTAGAGTCAGCTACCTCACTTCTCCCCATCTCATTTTATGAGAAGAGTCCCTTGGGCAACCGAGGGCTCATTACTGTTGTCTACATTGCCTGGCACGACAGTCCTTAAGTCCCCCCACCCCTGTGAGTTCTGGGCACTGTTTGGGGAGCTTGTGGCTTCCTGGGCAGCAAGGGCCATCTTCTTTGGAACGGGCACTTTCTTCACACATGGGGTAATTGAGCAACCTTCCATTAGGGCCTTTAGAGACAGTTGTCAGAAGGGACTGGGCACAAGTTGCTGCCACTCAGGCAGAATGGTATAGTCCCCAGAGCAGGACCTGTTGCAGGAAAACTGGCTCCCGGTGCTGGGCTCCCCGGTAGCCTGGAGTCAGTGCACCCTCCTGCTCTCTGAATAGAAAGTCAAAACTCCAGGTGGTCTGCTTAGGTGTCTGATTTCCTCACTGAAGCCACTGGGCTTTACAATCTAGCATGTTGTTTTTGTGTCTAGGAGGAAGTAAGACAGGTGAGGTCATGGCTGCTTAGGGATTGGTCTGGTTTCTTTTAAACGACGTTAAAATGGCCTGGTGGCAGCCATATAACTTGGGGACAGTCCTATCATTTGTTCTGTAGTGGACTAATATGCCTTCGTACAGCCATTCATTTTGGCCAGTCAGTAAATATTTGCTGGGTCTCTGTAACATGTCAGCTATTGGACTCACCGCAGTGGTGAGCAACACACCTGCTCCCTGCACTCCAGCGCTTCCTGTCTGGCCGGAGTTGAGCCTTAACCATGTGGTTTGGCCTAGCAAGGCTGCTTGGAGATTTTCAACCAGAAGTAGCTAGAGGAAGTTTCCCCACGGAAATGATTCAAGTAGAAATCTGTAAGGCTAGAAGCAGCCTACTAGGAGATGGGGAGGTAGTGCAGTAAGGGTCTTGTACACGAAGAGTCGACTTTCACTATGAGGGTTGCCCATTAGACTTTATTACCTCAGAGGACTTATTTGACCTCACTGTTCCTTGGAGGCCAGCAGAGCTGTCTCAAAGGCCTCTCTGGTTCCCTGTCAAGGGCCCTCTGCTCAAAAAGGCCAGGGATTGCAGGTCAGCTTCAGGACACTGCTGCATGCTCTGCCCAGGTTACCTTGCTTTTTGCATAGTCTGCCCTCCTCCCCCTAGACTTGCTGCAAAATCTTGGTGCAAGAATGAGGGCTCACTAATCTCATGGAAATGGGCAAAACTCAGGGAAAGCCTCTTTCTGGGTACTGCTTGCCTGGCTGGGAAGATGGAAAGTGCCTCTCGAGCCCCCTTCTCCCCTTTCTGGAGGCATGCCCTCTACCACTAAGCTACACCCACAAGCCAGGAGTTCCTTTTAATTCTGATATTCCAGAGTCACATAAATCACCTACGTTTACAGTCAGGTCCTACCCTAACCCCAACCGTTTGAGTTAGCCCATGCTTTCTGTAGCACAATGGTGGCCAACAGAAAGTTTACACATTGAGTGCTATCAGTGTGGTATCACAGGGACCAGCACTAAAAGAGCAAAGTGCCCTCCATGCCCAGTGCTGGGATAATTTGGGGCCCCTGCCCATTTCTTCCATTCTCAATGAGGAACCAGATAAAAAAGGGGAACCCAGCTTCTTCTAGATGTCTGAGCACCACACCTAAGGACTACAATGACCCACAGAGTTCCCAAATCAACCCACTTGGGACAGCACCTGGGTACCTGGAAAAGGGCTCCACTTGGTCTCAACATGTCTTTCCCACAAGGGACATGACTTTCCCCACAGCATTCTCCAGTGGATCCAAGAAATCTTTCTCTTCAAAGGACTCCACCATTCTGCCAGCTGTTTCCCCTTAAGCCAGTCCACTGAATAAAGGGGGGTGGGCATGGCAGACACTTTCTGGGACCTGCTCAATATATGTGTTTTCTGACACTTGGTTTAAAACAATAAAAAATATCAACTTTAAGTGTGTCTTATTTTTTCTCCTTTGTATCTTTATAGTTGCTCCATGTCTTAGGGGAGAATATAAGTAGAGAAACTAAGGGGCAGACGCAAAAAACTAATATCCATGTATATTATGTTCTGTGTTACCTTGCAAAGAAACTTAAGTATGGAAATTCTTTTAAATGAACCAACAAGAAATTATGAAGGCATTAATAAACCTGGTACTTTCCATTCTATTGTTATCTAACTCTGGAAAGCACTTAGAATGGTTATCCTCTACCCTAGATTATTAGATTCTCTTAAAATGCCAGGGATTCAGCTCAGTGGCTCAAACACTTGCCTGGTAAGTATGATGTTGTGAATTCAATCCCTGGTACCAAAAAAAAGAAAAAAATTATCTAAAACTCTTCTCATTTATAAATGTGAAGATATTCACTGCAGTGTAACAGGGAACATTTCCAAGGCACTTACTACTCAACAACAGGGAGGGAAATCAGGTCAATTTAAATCAGCTCACCACCAATCCCCTCTCTTTTCCCCTTTTCCTACACCAGCAGATCTTCTATTGTTTTCTTCTTCTGTATAAGGAACAAACTCCCCTTTCTCAGGAAGTCAGAGGACTGACATGCAAATCATGTACGGGTTTTAAGTGGTGGACAGAAGAAGGGCTATGATCAGGAGGCAAAGCTGTGACCTCAGACTCTTTGTGGCCCGAGATAGGAGTATGTGGTCCAGAATCAAAAATGGAATTCAGCTCTGGGTCCCAGATCCACTTCCATTAGTGGGCACAAGCCACAGACAGTGTGTAACAGGGGACTTTGGTTCAAGCGCTCAGATTCTCTGCCAATCTAAAACGGATTCTTTTTTTTAAAAAAAACTAACTTATTGAGACACGGTCTCACTATGTAGTTCAGGCTGGCCTTGAACTAACAGTGATCCTCCTGCCTCAGCATCCTGAACACTAGGATTACAGGTATGCGCCACCACACCTGGCTGAAACTGTTTCTTAAAAATCCAAATCTGATTGCATCACCCCTAACAAAAACTTCCAAAGGCTTCTTGCCAATTCCTCATAAGATCAAGGCAAAACTGCCTACCAGGGACTCTACCTGGTCCATGCCTACCTCTGGGCCACTTCTCTTAATCTCCAGATAAAAGGCCACATTCCTCTCTGCACAATGGCCCATGTGCTCTTTCATCAAGTAAGCGCTTCCCTACATTTTACTCCGCTGTTAGCCAGCTTTCAGATCTCCAGATATGTCATTTCTTCAACGCAGCCTTTGACCTCCATTTATAACCTGGACTGTGCTGTGCACTCTTCATATCATTTACTATAATTTAAATATTTGTAAAATTTAATGGTAATTTCCCCAGATTATAGATTTCATAAGCAACATGTTCATAATTATAACTAATGCAGTATTTATTTCTCAATTCAACATTTGTATTTCATTATAAGACAATCTTCCTGGTAAGAAGAGGATCATAGATTAGCATAGGAAGAGGAATTACACCAACAAGCCCAAAATTTAAGTCCAAATAACCTGTTTTTCATAAGGTATATTCTAGAAAAATGGCTTGAATTTTTTTCTTATGGCAAAGACAACTAACTGGGACCAGGTGAAATGAAACCAATTCCATTAATACCTGAAAGTAGTGGTTAATTAGTACACTGGGCTGTGAAAAGGTACACTCGGCCAATAATTAGAGAAATAATTTTTTTTTTTTTAGCTACAGTTCCACTTGGAAGCTCAGGCTGGCCTCTAATTCTCAGTTCTGTCTCAGCCTTCTAAGTGCTGGACTACAGCCAAATGCTTCCATGTCCGGCTGGCTCAGCAACAATAAATTTAAATTAAGAGACTGGTATTTGAATCCTGCTTTTGCTGCTTCCTAGCTGAGCCTCCTCTGGCAGAGGTACTTAACCTCTCTGAGCCTCAGTTTCCTCATCTGCAGAGGGTTCACAGTAGCATTTCCATAGTTACTGTAAGGATTAAATGAGATAATACAAAAAGCACCCGGCACACTGCCTGGCATGTAGGAACATTATTAAATTAGTTCTTCCGATGTTAACAGCAAGTTCTCTCCTTATTTAAATCCTGGTGACCGCTCTCTGGTAAATGTAAATGCAGGGAAATTACAGGCTATGGCCCAATGCCTCCTTTCCAAGAGTTGAATGCAGGCGATCCTGCCTGCACCCATAGCAGACTATGCATTAAGGCAGGAAAGAACTCCAAAAGTGTCCCACACTTCATTTAATCTGAAGAATGTTACAAGCTCTCTGTCTTCAGATATAAATTATTTATAACGTTACAGAACAAACAGCGAATTCTGCAATTTAAAAACTAAGTCTACGCGGTGTTCTGACAACAGTCTTCCCAATCTTTTTTTTTTTCTCAAAAAGTCACCCCTGCCCTCATTTCAGTAGACGTGCACCATGCCATAGAGGAATGTCCAGAACAGGACGTAAGTGAAGAGACCTCCGATAAGGCCTCCTGTAAAGAGAGGTCTTCGTGATTTAAAATATTTGTTCCACCTCCTTCCCGCCTTGAGAATCAGGAGCAGGGAGAGCAGGACCGAGGCAAGCAGGTAGAAGATGAAGCCGTAGAGGCCGGTGAGGCCGAGGATGCCGGCCGTGGCCCCCGACAGCGCAGACACGGACGTGCGGCAATAATCCAGGACCGCGGCGTTGCCCCGCACAGCTGCCTCGCTGATGAACGGCGGCCCTTCCCGCTTGGCCACCACCGCGGCCATCGCATCTGCCGGGATCGACCTCTGCCTCCTAGACGCAGAGTTGTGGAGAAAACCAAGTTACAAGTGGCGCCCGAAGCTCGGGGAATTGGGTTCACCCCGCCCCCTCCCCCGAGGCGGCCTTCCAAAACCCAGCACCCCTTCTCCGATCTTCAACAGATGCCAAGAAACCTGAGAGCGTGGGCTATCTGGGGGTCAGCTCAACCTCTGCGTCCCCTGGCCACGCTTCCCCAGTTACCTGAAACACGAGGACAGTCACTTGGCGTTCCCTCACACAAGCAGCAGTAGAGATTCCCGCGGCGCCATCTTTTGGTGAAGGCTGCTGGGAGGGCTTGAGATGCGCATGCGCAGAACCACTTACCCGGCTTCGGCGCCTGCGCGTGGGGTATGCTCCGCCCCCTCCCTCTGCTTTACGCACGCGCCGGGACTTCCGAAAGCCGAACAGCGCTCGGATCGCTGACTGGCTAGAGGTTTATTAAATATTTATAAGGGGGCGGGCCACCCCGGGCCGCCTTTGTTAACTAGCGAGGGCGCGGGAGCAGTCATTCTCGTTGCTGGCTTTCCCGAGCGTTGTTTGTTTGCCAGAGTGGGATCGAGATGTCCTACATCCCGGGCCAGCCGGTCACCGCCGTGGTGGTGAGTGTGCTCGCGCGGGTTCCCTCTCGTCTTGGCTTGCAGTGCGGTAAGCTGACACACAAGCAGACTGATAAAACATCGAACCCAGGGTTCTGCACGCAAACTGGCAGCGAGAGCTGTGGTGTTCTGTGCCGGAGCGGTGCTGTAGCCTCTTCCAGCTACGAGACGGAGGCCTGGGATCCAACAGTCTACCGAGACCCTGGGCAGAGGCCAGACCCAGCACACTGCCGCCGCGGGGTGGCTTCATCTCAGGCGGCCGGGGCGGGGAGGACGGAGGAGAGAGGCCTCTGCTGCGGAAGTCTGGGAAAGCACCCCCGTCCCGGGCCTCTGTGTCCCCAGCTGGGTAGCCGCGGGGGGCGGGCGCCGGCCCCGACGTCTGTGAGTCGCAGCCTCTGGAATGAGGAAGCACTTCCTCCGCTCCAGCCGCCGCCGCCCAGCGAAGGGAGATTTAGGGGGTGGTGGTGGTGGAACTGGCTTGCAGCTTGCGGTAGAAGCACCTTCCTCCCCTAACTTCTAGCCTCTTCCCAGGGACTCTAATCGTTCCAGGGACGCAATCATTGCTGGGTTCAGAGCGAATATTCAAACAACTGGCTTGATACATGTCTGTACTTTTCCTGAATACCCAATCCTTGGGGCAAAGTCCAAGTCACGAGCCTCACACTTGAGGCTTGAGTAGCATTTTTGGGGTGAGCCCAGGTCTATAATCACCGTCGTGGTTTATCTGGGGTAGAGAGCGCTAACAGAATAGATAAAGGGAGACTGGGATAAATGCCAGTGTCATAACTTGCAGGGGTTTCGAGGCCAACCCTGTGGCAAAGGTGGTAAAACTGAGTCTGGTCATGCCAGACTCATAAAGGAAGCCCTCCGCTTGGACCCAGATCCCCAAAGGTATTAGAAATTAAGAAGAAATGCCTGCCTGGTAGGCAGTGGAATAAGTGAAAGTCCCAGCCCTGGAGCCACAGGGACTGAAGGTGACATCTCAGATGGGTGTGTTTCTACAGTCAGGAGGGCGGGAGCAAACAAACCACTGATAAAGGTGGCATGTGAGATGAATTTAGTGCCTCACCAGTTCTGGCTTGAGCTAGGAGGGGACAGTGTTGGAACAGCTGACAGCTGTCCTAAATTTCACCCTGCCTGCACCAACCTGGGTTTTTCAGATCCCTCCTTGCCCCAGTGAGAAGAGTCTAGGTTTGTTTCTCAGCTGGAAAAAAGGAGGAGCAAGTGAAGCCAGAGAGTGCCACCTTACTACCCGATTTCTCCCAGCCAGCCAGTGAAGGAAGGGATGTCTCCTCTGACCTTGGAGTGGGTGTGCCAGTGTGTGTTGGAGCAGGCCTGGAGCTCACACCTTTGGGCCTCAGGGATTGTGCTTCCTGACCCTCCTCCCTCAAATACTCCCTCCCCACCAGGTCTTCCTCAAAGCTATAGGACTGAAACTGTCCAATTCCTTTACCAGCAACATGCCTAACAAATGGGGGAGATTACTTCTGTAGTTAACTTTTTAGTGTTATGACCATTTTGGGCCTTCCTGTGAACTCTGGCTCCCCAGATCTCCCCTCTGGACACCTGTGTAGATAGCTCCTGGCACTCCAACTCCACGTGGTGCTGCCCTTGTGTCCCTTGTGTCTGATAGTTGTGTTCAGCCAGGCCAAGTGGCTGGGTGCATGATTCTTTGCCTCCATGAGCAGTCCCCAAGTATGTGAGCCTCAGTTTCTAAGTAGCTTATGTCCTCTGGAACCCTCATCCCACCTCTGTGATTCCTCTGCAAACTGCCAGAGTTGCTACTGAAGCACCAAACCTGAACTTGCCATGCCCTACTCCCCAAATCCTTTGAGTTCCCGTGGGTTCAGTATCAAAGTCAGGTGTCTTACTACCCACTATCCCTTCAAGGCCTGGTGCAAATGACCCCTCTTTTGTGAAGCCTTTTCATGTTTAGGTCAAGTTGTTTTTTGCTCTTTTCCTCTGCATGTTAAAACTTTGAGCTTCTGAGGTGATCTAGTTTGGCTCCCAGCATCTGACAACTGGAGGGTACCTGCTGAGGCTATGGAAGGAGCCCAGCACAGCTGGGAAACCTCAGCCGCTAAGCATGAGGAGGGAGCCCTGGGATACTAGAATGCATTGTGTAAGAGCAGGTTCTGGGGCTTCAGGAGATCCCCCTCCTCCATCTGGGTCAGGTCCCAGGGGCCTGTATCCCATAACCTTCCTGACCTGGCTCAGCCTCAGGCTCAACACTTTCACCAGACCTGCCCTCCAGTTCTGTGTCTTGCATGCTGTGCACTGCTTTCTTGAACACGGATCCATAGCACCTCAGCTTTTGTTCTGCTTTCCTTGGCCAACAGCCCTTTTTAGGGTAAGTTTGATCTTTTCCTGAGTGCCTCCTGCCTTGCCCCTGACCGGATTGGCTCAGCAAATATCTGCCTCAGCAAGGAGGCTGCATCTTTTCAGGGCAAAATAGCCGCCTCAGCAAGAAGTTTGCATCTTTTCAGGGCCTGGCCCTTCCTGCACTGTGTGCTCCTTCCTGGGAAAGACTTCTTCCATCCATAGAAGTCACAGGACAGTGGCTTTTGGGCCAGGAAGGGCTCGGACCACATGTTGATGAAGGTTGAGGAACAGGGGAAAGGTTGAGGGCAGAGGGCTATGTGGCTAGGTCCATGTGGCCCAGTTTTGAGTCCCAGCCTTGTAGGCTGATGACCAGCTGGACTTCCGCAGAGGGCCCTGGGCCACACACCTTGGCATAGCTCTGAGCTGACCCAGCAGCTGAGGATGCTGCTGGGGACACAGACCAGATTCACTCTCCATGCACCCACCTATCCCCACCTTGTTTTTTGTTTTTCTTTCCTTTTCCAGCAAAGAGTTGAAATTCACAAGCTGCGTCAAGGAGAGAACTTAATTCTGGGGTTCAGCATTGGAGGTGGAATTGACCAGGATCCCTCTCAGAACCCCTTCTCTGAAGACAAAACAGATAAGGTGAGAGGATTAGGGTCCTGCACCTCTCCATGGCCACAGAGGGCTGAGACAGTGAGTCCCTTCTTTGTGGGTCTTGTGCAAGGAACAGACCTCAGAGGAAAAAACTCCTCCTCAGGCAGTCCTAAGAGGGTCCAACAAACCATCAGTGTAAGTAAGGCTGGAGGAGGGGCGTGGGCCTAGGTCCTAGAAAGGCCTGGAGGAGGCAGCCATTAGCACCATCTGGATCACCCCTGGGCAGTCATTCTGGTAGTCTTGTCTCAGCCTGTACTCGCTGGCTGTGCTAGGGGTTGGGATACTGAGCAGAGACAGAGGGGTAGCTGGGAGTATACCATACTAAATTCTGCTCTGTGGAAGAGGGACCAGTCCAGTGGTCATAGGGCTTAACCTGGGCTTCCGCTTTCCAGGGCATTTATGTCACTCGGGTGTCTGAAGGAGGCCCTGCTGAAATTGCTGGGCTGCAGATTGGAGACAAGATCATGCAGGTAATAAAGGTCCCAAAGGAAGAAAGCAAAGTTTGGGCAAGAGGGGCTGAAGCAGCTGGGGTTAAGGGGCAGGCTTCTCTCTCGGTGGGGAGGACTCACCAAAGCTGTTTTGGAAATCATGCTGGTGTTGGAGGAAGCTGGCTTTCTCCTGTGTGCCTTGGCTGTGGTACAGGGCATCTCCAGGTTGGGGTATCAGGCCCTGCTTAGGCCTGGAACACCCCAGCAGGTCTCCACTTCCACCCCCAAGAGCCCTCTGCTTCCAGATTCCAGAGGGCAAGGAGCTGAGGTGGGCTATGTTCTCTCCCTGGGTTAGGTGAATGGCTGGGACATGACCATGGTCACACACGACCAAGCCCGGAAGCGGCTCACCAAGCGCTCAGAAGAGGTCGTGCGTCTGCTGGTGACACGACAGTCGCTGCAGAAGGCAGTGCAGCAGTCCATGCTGTCTTAGCCAGCCATGATCCCCAACTTGTACCTGCCACCTATTTGTACAGTGACCCCATTTCTGTGCTCTATCTGCTGCTCCTCCTGGTTTCTGCTGCATGCTGGGTCCCACATCAGAAGGGCAACAGCCGATCCCAGAGGCTTACGCCAGCCTTCCTTCCACTCCTACTCCCAGGCCAAGGCTCTGGGACCCTCTCCCTTGGACACTGAGGACTGGAAACGAGGGCCTGGAGCTGAGTGATCACTGGTCTGCCCTGACCACGGGCTCAGCCCCCAAAGCGCCGATGCCTGGCCACTGCAGTGTCCAGGTTAGCAGGAAACACTACTTTCTCAGAGTTGCCAAAGCTGGGGATGCCAGTGGGGCCAGCTTTTCCCAATTTGCCCTGGCTACAGGGCTTGGCCCTGCCCTCATGTCACTTCTGAGGTACCTGCGCCCCATACTTTACCCACCATGCTGCCTACTGTGGGCTGGACCCACACACTGCCAGAGGCACTATGAAGGTTTGCCTGGATGGGAAGGGGCAGGCTCCCATTCACCCCCACAGGGGTGCTGGCCTCCCCTGGGTTTGCCTGCTTCCAGGACTTAAGTGAGGCTCCAGGCCGACATTTCTGGGCAGCCCTCAGGATTGCCACTCTTCTCTATGCCTGTGGGTTTAACTTTTGTATTTTTTTAATCACAGCTTTGATACAAATTGTTTTTATCTTAGTATTTGGAGATGCCAATTCTGCTTTTGAAGTTAGCTTACTAATTCCCATCTGGGAGCAGCTCTTCTAGCACATGAATAAGCCTTACTTTATTGTGGAAATGGGCAGCGTGGTGCTGCCCCATGCCCGACATTTGTGCTCAATAAACGATGGTATTCACAGAAATCTTTTGAGGCATGGGGAGGGTTATTTGGAGGTGGACTTGGACAGATGCTTTGGTTTTAAGGATAGCTGGCCTATCCTCTGCTGCTGTGGGACAAGGCCCAACTCAAGAGTGTGTGGCTGTGGGGCCTGGAGTGTTACTCAGAAGCACAGTACTCACCCAGTAAGCGTGAAGCTCTGGGTTCCACCTCACCATTGCACAGAAAAAGAAGCCTCAGTGGAAAGTGGCCTTGGCAAGGGCCCTGTCTGCACACCTGGGAGCACCTTCCCTGCAGTCGGGGCAGGGAGTCCTGGAGTGCACTGTCTTTTGAGTGAAGCACCTAAGATGTTCCCAACTTCTCATGTAACTCCGCTTCCGCTGCTACTTGAGAGGGGCCTCCTGGGTTCTCATGGGTTCATGTTTTAGAAAAGCACCTTCTGCTAAGAGGTTTAAGAATGCCCTGAGCCAGTCAGAAACACAGCTCCAGCTGTTTTCAGGGGCCAAGAGCTGGCCAGATGGTAAGCCAGAAAGCACCTGGGCTTCTGTCAGTTCTGGGCTAAACATGCTACTTATGGACCTGGCTAGCACTGTGCCAAGTCAGGTTTGTAAAGAAAAGCTCAGAATTTGAAATCTCTCATTTTTAAAGTATAGTACCCAATAACACAGTTTATAAAAATGACTCGTTGACTGAAATCAAACAGGTTTATGGGCTTAAGGCTGCCATCTCTGCTCTACAGAAAGACTGCCTTAAATTCCTTGTTGGTTGTTACAGCATGACAAGAGGAAGAAAGACCTTTACTGCTCTGGCTTCCAATGCTGTTGTGCCCTTACATGCTCCAACCTGTTCTCATCTACAGTTTGAGCAGCTGTGTGCCTTGGCACTGGCAGACATACCTGTCACACAGACCTACCTGGCCCTGCGTGGGCAGCTGTTCCCCCCGATGAAGCACAGGTCAGCATTCAGCCATCTGGGGTCAGTGAATTCCACAGCCCCATGCTTGCCTTTGTAAGAGGTGAGCAAAGCTGGTTACTAAGCCCCGAGGACTTGGCTCTGAAGGCCAGCATACCTACTTTCTGCATCCAGCAAATGCTCAGTGTGCAGAAAAGAAAAGCCAAGTTTTACAAAAGGAATACAGGGCCCTCACATTGGTCTTGAGTAACAGTGGATTGATAAACTCAAGGCACATACAAGCATGGCCTGGGTCCATCTCCTGCCATGGAAGAAGCTTTGAGAGTAGGGTTGGGTCCATAAGCATTGTGTGAGGGGGTCTCAAATTCTCTAAGGCTCCTTCATAACCAAAAAATTAGTCTCATGCAGGGGTCTGGACAAAGAGGGAAGGGGCCTGCCCTTCCTCCCAGGGGAGCTACTGTCACCATTTGGCAGGACTAACAACAGGTCTCTAAGGCAAACTGGTAGAGGGTGTGTCTTGCTCTACAGTTCTGGGTTAGGAGGGATACTCCGATGGGGCCCTATCTGACTCAGTGTGGAGGTAGCAGAGTAGGCAAAAAAGAGGGAGCCACTTTTAAAGCATCCCTTCAAAAACTCTGGAAGGAGTTAGTGTGATATGACTGTGGTAAAGATCCAGAGGGCACAGGGCATGACACTGGCCATAGCTATCTGACAGGGGCTCAGAATACTGCTTACCAGGCTTCTGGCCTGGGACACTCATTTCCAGTCATGGAAGCAGAGTTGTGCAGAATGAGCAGGTATCTGGGACGTGGCTTTCAGAGAATGGACAAGGCTTAACCCCAGAGTCCTCAACCCTCCACCACTGGCACCTTTGAGTCCATTGGGACAGCACCTGGCTGCTTGTTCCTGTGAACACAGCGGTGGCAGCAAGGCACCATTGTTCTCTCTCGGCTGCAAGGTCAGCCTTTCAAGTTGCTCCCAGAAACACTGGTGGTTTGAGGCAAGGCCCCGGGTTGCAGGCTCAGCACCAGATTCTGCCTGGGATGGCTGTCAGGACCTGTGTGTGCTGCCTGAAGCCTTAAAGGAAAGAGAGATGGTGCATCAAGATGCAGGAGGGCCAGGTGCCCTGCCCATGAGGCCTGGCGCAGGCTGAGACCTCTGGGGCGGTTGGGAGGACTGCCTGAGGCTGGCTTTCAGTCTCAGAGCACAGTCAGGTGTCTCTCCCAGAGCGAGGATCCTGTGAGGCCAAGGAGGAGCCTGGGAAAAGGCAGGCTGGTTGCATTTAAGGCGTTTGGCCCTGAGTGAGAGCGTTTCTGTTGGCACATGGAACCAGCCCGCATCCCAGCCACTTGTCTGGTCTTTGTGGGGTGCAGACTTCCCCACCAGAGCCACAGCCCCAGCAGTTTACACTGGGTCTCTGGGTGCTAGTTCAGCTGTTCGTACCCCGGTTTCTTTCTGTACAAACAGAAGTGCTGGATGAAGAAGACAACATCGAAGAAGATGCTGAAGATGCCAAGACCAAACTTGGTCGGGTCTCCGAAGATCAGTGTCCACTGGTCTGTTAACAGAGGGACGGAATTCAGTTTTAGGGGACAGCTCTTAAGGCAGCAGGAGCATGTGGGATTGTGGGGACTGGGGGACTGGGGTGGAGGTCCCCATCTGCCCAGGAAACTGCACACCCTGCAGCTGCAGAAACCTCGACGTGAGTCTTTTTGGGGTTAGGATTAGCTGGCATTCCTAGGCTACCACACTTAGGCTGGGGGTATAGCCTTGCCTGGAGGGAGACCCAGGACGCCTGGCTTCCCACTCACTGGGCAGGGCAGCTCTCTGGCTGACTCACCATTATTGTAGGACTGAAG
This sequence comes from Hydrochoerus hydrochaeris, assembly GCA_004027455.1. Classification (NCBI taxonomy): domain Eukaryota; kingdom Metazoa; phylum Chordata; class Mammalia; order Rodentia; family Hydrochaeridae; genus Hydrochoerus; species Hydrochoerus hydrochaeris. The sequence continues at coordinate 379,949 of PVLA01001242.1, forward strand.
GAACATCTGGAGGAGGCTGAAGCTACCCCCGGTGAAGTCCAGGAACACGCCGCCAATACTCCAGCCCTCGGTGCTTTTGTAGTAAAAGTTCATGTAGGCCTGGACCAGACAGACAGATGGACGGAGGGCTGTGAGAGGGTTGGGTAGCTGCCTCATGCGCCTTGTGACTACCACTTCAAACAAGGGCAGCTCTGATTCCTCCCACTCATGTGCTTGGGTCCCAGTTCCAAAGGACATGGTGACCTTTGGGCTCCAACAATGCCTCAGCCAGAGGAATATTTGGGTGTCCTGGGACCTCAGCTTAATGCAGGGCAAGCACAGCTGCTCCCTCCTCCCACCCTGGTACCTCTTCACCCCAGTGGGTGTGAGGGTGCTTTCTGCCTAACGTCTCTGTCCTCTCCAGTGGGCAATGCCCTATCCTGTGCTCCCAGTGACCCCGATTGTTCCTTTTACCTCTAGGGAAGCTGTCCCAGACTCTGCTTGGACTCCACACTATGCTTAAGTGAACAGCCTGGGAGCCAGACTTTCTGGTATGACTCGCAGCCATGGGAGCCTCCAACTGAGCCTCCCAGGTCAAGTGGGGTTTGCTTAGACACCCTTTTTCCTACTACCTTGGTTCTACAGTTTTCCTCCAAACCTAAGGTGTCCTCTGGGCTTCTGCCTGTCTTGTCACTTAGGAGGGAGGACCTGTTCCCCCCTAGGTTTCTAGCCCCAAGGCTTCCCACATGCAGGGGTGGTGGCCACTTCTCCAGAGACCATTCCCTCCTCAGAATTCCAACCCTGCTGGGACCTAGCCCCAGGTTCCCTGATTTGACATTCTCAACGCTGCTCAGGCAACCGTCTCCTGCACAAGCCGCCTGGCCTATGGGGCTACTGAACTTAAGTGTTGTCTCCCTAAGGCTCTAGTTCTGTTCCTGGCCAGTGCTCTCCTTTCTGAGTTCATGGAACACAAGGCTCCCTGTGCAAGCAAGGTTTAAAAGGGGTTCTTCATTAGAGATGAGTTAAACGAAGGCCTAAATCTGCAGGGAATGGTATGCAGTTGGCAGCTACTTCAGACCAGCCTTGTCTTAGGCCATTATCTCTGCCGGGGAAGATGTATTTGACTCTTGATGTCTCCAGACCTGGATAGGACAAGCAGGATTCACGGGAAGGTGCTGATGGACAACCAGGGAGATCATTTCTGCCCATAAGGTGGCTTCGGGGATCTGGTTCTTTGTGTCTACTCTTTTCTGATTCTCCTCCTGCCATTGTGGTAATGAAGGGTGGTCAAAGGTAATGACCTGGCCAGTCCCCGACTTGGGAGCATTAAGTTTGAGAGCCTCCACTGACTTCCTCATGAGCTGGGCTCTGCTAGTCTGGGCTTACCAGCTCCACTGCAGCTTTCCACCCTCTACTCCTTACCCTGGCAAAAGTCGGCCCATGGGAGCTCTCAGGCTAAGTACCTCTCACTTTCTTTCATGCTACCCGCCATATGAAAATGCGGGAAGGCCCTGAAGTACCTGTGGGAAGTACTTGATCAGCGTGACAGCGAGCTTGATGTAGGAGAAGCAGAAGAGAAACTGCAGCCATGTGATTGCCCCGACTGCAGCCACAATCATGGTGATGATGGCGAAGAGCCATGCAAGTACCAGGAAGCCGATGGCGGGCCATGACACACGCTGGCTGCCTCGCTGAGGATGAGATGGAGAGGGGGAGGGTTGCAGATGGGCCAGAGGCTGCTGCAAGTCTCAGGAGGGAATGGCCACAGATGGACTAGGTGGCCTTAGAAGGTATGGCGTGGGCTACAGGGGAGATTTGGCCTGCATTTGGGTTGTGTCCAAGGAAAACGAGGGTTGGGGACAGATTCCAGAGACCCTTGGGCTCCATCTGGGCCATTGAACAGTTAGTGGACGAGGTGCCAGGCTTCTGTCCTCAGCACCAATGCCATCTTTTTCCTATTGGGGACTCCTGTTCTGCCCGTCTTGGATTCTCTGGCTCCTGCCAACTTTCTGTCCCCACTTTGCAGAGCTGGGGGCCTCTAGAACTTATTATGAAGACGCACAGGGTGTCAGAGTCATGCGATCCAACACTGGAGGCTGAGTGAAAGGATGGGGTTAGAGGGTCTCTGGAATTTGTCCTACACACCAACTGTTCTTCAGATGTGGCTCCCACATGGGCCTCCTTCATCAGAGCATCAGACAAAGGGTAAGAAGACCTAGAAAGTTCACAAAGATGGAAGCCATCCAGCTCTCTCTGGCCTTGCAGAAAATGAAGAGAACTCCCTGAGGGAGGTAACACAACCACAGGGAAGGGGAAGCAGAACTGTGGAGGCTCCAGCAACAAGCCAAGGTGTCTCTGGCCTCTCCGCGGGTGGTTCCACTACTGGTACCTGAGCCTGGCCATTGCCATCTGTTCACGGTTCTTCCAAAATGCCCCTCTGCCTTCACAGTTCTGTCCCAAACCCTATTTACTACAGGAGCATCATTCGCCTTGGACAATAGCTGCCATTTTCCTATTCCCTCCCATACCTCCATAGCTCAGTTCTGGGCTTTTACTCTGCTCCACGGCTGTCTGTGTGTCGTCCCCCCCCCCCCAGCTCTCCGCCTGCTCCTCTGTCTCTCACCTCAGACTAGGGGGGCAGTGTGAGGGCTTGGGTTAATGGGGTATTCCTTGTGCCCACCCCACTCAGGGCCTGGCCCATGGCCTAGGCCTGGGAAGCAGGTGCTGAAGGAATGAAAACATTTTTTCTGAGGAGTCGTTGGATCTCAGGTGGAACGGCAGGTAGCAGCAGTGGGTGGCATGAGGGTAGGGTGGGGCAGGGTTTCTCAGCCTCACCTCATACAGGCAGCACTGTATGACGACAATCAGGGTGAGGGCGACTGCATGCAGGCTGAAGAAGACGTCATTATTCTCCACGGGGTTCACGCCGTTGGGGTATTTAAGGAGAAACTGCTCCTGTTGGGGGTGGGAGAACCGTGAGGTGAGGAGCAGCCTCCATCGAGTGGCTTGGGTGGCTGTGTGTGTGTGTGGGGGGCAGTGCCATACCTGGATGTAGGGCACCCATAGGAGGCCGATGTTGAACACACTGTAGGCCACGAAGCCCATCAGGTTCAGGGCCAAGAAATCGAAGCTCAGACCAACAACACTGCAAAGGGCAGAGAGGACGAGGCATGGCAGGGGTGAGGCCTGGGACCACTGGAAGGGACAGGACAGAGCTCCTGGCACTCAGGGAAGGAGGGTTCTGCTGGTCACAAGATAGCACTGTCCTTCGGTCCCTCTCCATATCAATCGATGCCACCTAATCCTTGTCTTCCTGAGAACAGGTTCTTACCTTTCCTCCCTTGCTCCTGAAATTTATCTTATTCTTTCTGTTCTGGCCTGGGAAGTGAGAGACCTCCTGCAGAGAGGCAGCATCTCTCTCGCTGGCTCTCTGCTAGGAAGCCCACATGGCCAGGGTGACAGTAAGAGAGTTTGTGTCCTTGCTTCACAAAGATGTGACCCCAGGCTCACTCTCACTTTGTCTAAGAGGACAGTGGGGGTGCTTAGTCTCCAGGGCTGCAGGTGTGTGATGTGACACCTGTTTTCCAAGGCTGAGGAGATTCTGGTGGCCTTTCCTCTACCCAGCTGGTTTTGGCTTAGCTGAGAAGTCTCATGCTGCTGCTTTCCTAGGAGGGGCTGGAATGGGCAAGAGGACAAATGCGCAGCCCTAGAAGTCCTACCTAGGCTCTGGGACATGGCTTTCCCATCAGGACAGCTTTCCTGAAAGGGCAGGCAAAAGAAAGAACAGAGGGGGTTTGAGGCCATGCTGCCTGTTGCCCCACTGAGGCACCCATTCTTACCTTTTCCGTCTCCAGTTCTTAATCACCTGAGGATAGAAGGAGATGGACCAGGCCAGAAAATAGATCCAGCCAATCACTTGGTTTATGATGCGAATGCTGTTGCTTCGGATGACAAAGAAGAGTATCCTCGAGCTAGAAAAAGATTTGGGGATGGGATGAACTCAGGCTGGACTTCCGTGCCAGTGCAGCCCCTCTTTCCATTGTTTATGGCCACGTGGGTGAGAGCAGAGGCCCAGTTACCTGGTCTGGTTGGAATGATTTCTGTGCAGGTAAACGGTCACTTGTCCAACATTTTGAGATGTTACTTGAAAAGAGGACTGTGTCACTCCAGGAGGCACTACAACCTGTTAGAAGACCGAATTCATTCTGGGGCCATATAAAGTTGTGGCCCCACCAAGAGTCTGGCTCCAGGCTGTGAACCAGGCAATGGGGCACACAGCACACAAGGTCCTGCCTTCCAAGGGCTCACTAACTAGAGGCAGAAATGCTGGGTTGGCCAGCCAATTCGAAACCCAGTACAACCCTGTGTGAGGCTTCCTGAGCAGCACTGTAGCCTAGTCTTTGGGTCCTCCCTCCGACTTAGGGGAAGGTGGGACAGTGTTCTTCCTCTCGCTAGCTAAGTAATCTCAGGCAAGTTACTCAAGGTTTGCTCATCTATAAGTAGGAATAACAAGTGTTTCCTTACAGGGTTGCTATGAGTGACATGATCTCTGTCAGTCTTACAGTGCAGAGCTGGCACATGACAAGCTGTGAATACTTCCTACCACAACTGTACAATGA